>OVAN01005768.1:0-14086 GCA_900406275.1 Anastatica hierochuntica | reverse complement strand
CCCCTCTCCCTCTCCCTCTCTCTCTCCCTCTCACAACGATCTGAATTTTGAATTTAGAATTAAGCAGGAAGAAAGCCAGACTCTTTACTATAATGAAAGTGGTAGTGATGTTTGGATTACACGAACATATAGGAAATTTATTGGAATTTCATTTCCGTGATGTTATTTTAATGCTATTTTGTCATGTAGTTCTAATATTTATGTAGAAAATGC
Organism: Anastatica hierochuntica; assembly: GCA_900406275.1. NCBI lineage: Eukaryota > Viridiplantae > Streptophyta > Magnoliopsida > Brassicales > Brassicaceae > Anastatica > Anastatica hierochuntica. Next base: position 13,873 of record OVAN01005768.1, on the reverse strand, counting down.
AGAAAAAGAATTTTTTTGGTCGCAGATAATACCAAAGCATTTATTTTTCAACAAGATTTATTGAGAAAAAGTATAATACTTTATGTTGTTGGTATAGTTCTATGTAGCTTAATTTTTTCCGTGTAAATAGTGAAATGTAATGTTGGAGATTTGTTGACTGCAACTGAGATTTGTATATATCAACTTGAAAAATGTGTATAATACTAAGTTTGTTGTAACTTTTTGTATCATAAAATAGTAAATATAAGCATTTGCCTTAGAGCATTATTAGTGATAAGGGGGAGAGAAGGGTTCTAAAAATTATATTTTAATTAAAATGGTTCTTAAAACTTAAATAAAAGATGGCTCTTAAGTTTTACGAACCATCTACATTATAATACTATTATTTTGTTTTTAAAAACCTTCTAACATCCCCACTAATCATGGTCTTAGTACTCATAATTGTGACGCAAAGTTTTATTTTTAAATATCGAAAAAGCATATAAGCTTACAAAATACATGAAATAAATTTGCAATTTATATTGAAACGATATAAAATAGAAAAATGTATACAAAAACCCGCACATGTGCGCGGGAAGTTGCCTAGTGTTAATAAATACCTAATAAACATTAGATTACCAAAATGTTAATAAAAACTCAATAAAAATCACATTAATATAATTAACACTTATTATATCCTAAGTACTTCTTTACCAAATTCATTAAATCATCCATGAGTCCTCGACAGTTGCTCGAGCTATTGCGATCTACCCGTGACCTCCACAAACAAAAGCTCTACGACTCTCTTTATTGATGGTCGTTAGATAAACAAAAAAAAATCCTCATCATCAGAAATAGTTTATTGTTCCTCACATCCAACCAGCAGCGGAGTGTAGCTCAATTCCAATTTAACCTTACTTTCATCCAACGCAAGCTTCTTATAAAACCTTTTTTCTATCATTGACAGTTATATCCTCCACTGAAATATCCTCCAATGTTGGATGAAGCTCCAGGGGATATATGAATTAACATGGATTCCAACCAGATTTGTCGAAATCCTCGACGACGACAGCGGAGAGGTCGATGGCGGAGAGATCAGGCGACAATGGAAAAAACAACGAAATCGCGTTTCGGCGTTTTATTTTTCTCTTTCTTTTCTGATTTTTTTTCCTTTTTAAAATTTTTTTTTCATAATTTAATGATGGGTATTTAAATCTTTTCGATTAACGAGGGTATAGAAGATTAAATACGGAGACATGTTTGAGATATGAACCGGCGTCGTTTTAAAATCGATATCATTTTGTTAAAACGTTTCTTTCTGAAGTTAAAAAAGTAAATGAGCCACAACAACTCTTCTTCCTCCATTACTACTCTACTCTTGTTAAAAACATCACTCTGACAGTAACCATACTCCAGATCTAGATCCACCTGTCTCGAGCTTGGTCTGTTTTATTTGCCCAAATTGTGTTTTAGGTTTTCTATAGAGTTGAATTTCATTATTCATACGATCGGGGTTCGCAGGCGATTTTTTTTAATTATTCTGGATTTTTAAATTCACGAATTGGTGTTACTAACACATTCTGTTTCCATTTGCTAAAAGCAGCTACTGACCAACAATTTTTGTTAACTTTGGAGATACAGAAAAAGAGGATGATTTGCGAGAGAGACGATTTCAGCCTCACTGGACCATTACACTTAACATCTATAGATTGGTTTGCATTTTCCTCTGCATCTTTTTGAGGTTTCTTTTGGTTGTTGTGTTTTCAAACTGAAATCTTATGGCTTTAGCTATTTTTTGGCACCATGGGGTTTAGAGGTAAGGGCCTGCGTCTTTTCTTGTATTTTCAGGGCTGATGAACATCATCGGCGATCTGTAGCTGCTTCTTTGGTCCAAGGAATCTATGTAGCTGAGCGTGACCGTCAGCTACAAAGAGAAGGTCCTGAGTTAGCTCTTTCTCCAATGTGGTCTGAGTTTTTCCATTTCCGGCTTATCCGTAAGCTTGTGGATGATGCTGATTTCTCTATATTTGGAGGTATCTACGAGTACAAACCACCCTCTCAAACTGTCAAATCCAAGGAATTGAGCCCGCGTTTTGTGGTTGCCTTCAGAGGGACGGTTACAAAAGCGGACTCTATTTCCCGTGACATCGAGTTAGACATCCATGTTATCAGAAACGGGCTTCACACGACAACACGGTTTGAGTTAGCTATGCAAGCCGTGAGAAACATGGTTGCCTCTGTTGGTTATTCGAATGTGTGGCTTGCTGGTCATTCTCTTGGTGCATCCATGGCGTTGCTTACAGGGAAAACAATCGCTAGAACTGGACTTTTGCCCGAGTGTTTTGCCTTTAATCCGCCGTTTTTGTCTCCTCCTATCGAAAAAATCAAGGATAAGAGGATCAAACACGGGATACGCATTGCAGGTTAACAGCATTCATCTTCCTTTCAGTGCCATTCTTTAAGATACTGATGAAATTAGGCTTTGAAATGCATATAGTCTGGGATAGACATATAAGCTCAAAAACCAAATAGCAAAATTCTCAAACCGGAATGTGTAGAAACTCGACTGCTTTGATACCAAAATTGTGTACCCTCAACATATATAAGCTTTAGCATTTCGTCTTAATCGAGTAGAAACTCGTCTATTTTTGATGCAAGCTGGTATCTAAAATGCAGGCAGTGTGATCACAGCTGGGCTTGCTCTTGCCAAAAAAGCAACGCAACAATACAACCAAAACCATCGTGCATTACCTGCACCAGCAGAACCATTTTCGGCCTTATCTGACTGGTTTCCACGGCTGTACGTCAACCCTGGGGACCACTTGTGCTCAGAGTATATCGGCTACTTTGAGCACCGTAACAAGATGGAGCAAATCGGGGTGGGATTTGTTGAGCGGTTAGCAACACAGCACTCACTGAGCGGTATGCTCCTGGGAGGAAAGAACACAGAAGAGCCAGTACATCTGATGCCGTCGTCGGTCTTAACTGTGAACTTGAGTACTTCAAGAGATTTCAAAGAAGCTCATGGGATTCACCAATGGTGGAGAGAAGATAAGCAGTTTGAGACCAAAATCTACCAGTACAAATGATTGATGAACACTTTTAGAATGGAGTGAGTGAACCGGAATGTCTGTTTAAACCAAACATTTTGATCCGGTTATAGCCGGTTCAAATTACCGCATTCTTATAGTATAAATAAAATAAAGATTGTTTCTCTTTAGAAAAGATCTATTGGAATTTGGAACGACCAAGTTTATCTTGAGACGGCGACGTTTTCTTCATCACTATAAAGATCGCGAGACGCATCAAGCCACTCCCCGCCGCCTTTTTTCCCGCCTTCTCTCTCGATGTCGATCAAACTTCTCCTTCTTGTTTTCTCTATTCTGATAATCTTCACGAGATCCAAATTGATCGCCGGTAATCATTTATCTCCGAGGATTTCTCCGTTTCCTTCTGAATCGTGCTCGATTCCGCCGTTTATACCGCCATCGCCTCCTCTCACAGCCCAGTCTCCGGCGGTGGTTACGTCGTCTTTTCCTCGTGTGCCGGCTATGTTCGTGTTCGGAGATTCATCTGTAGATTGCGGAACAAACAACTTTCTTGGGACCCTGGCGAGAGCTGATCGGCTTCCGTACGGCAGAGATTTCGATACGCATCAGCCAACGGGGAGGTTTTGCAATGGGAGGATCCCTGTTGATTTTCTAGGTTAACATTTTTCCTCCTAATTTTCTGGGTTTATAATGTTGAATTCCAATTTTAAAATCAAGAACACATCTACCCCAAACAGTTTTCTTCTTTACTTAGAGAATCTGCAGATAAATCTGAGAGATATCGACCGCTTTGCCCTTTTTCTTTGTGGAATTTTCATATATTCTTTACTGTTAAAGAAAGAAATAGAGATTGAATCATTGGTTTTTTCTTTTTAAATCAATTTGCGAATCCTGTGAACAGCTAATCGTCTAGGCCTCCCATTCGTTCCTAGCTATCTTGGACAAACTGGGACTGTTGAAGGCATGTTCCAAGGCGTAAACTACGCATCAGCCGGTGCTGGAATCATCTTGTCTAGTGGATCCGAACTGGTTTGATACTAAATTCTCAGTTTTGAGTTCAATATCCATCTTTTCAATCTTGAGTGGGGAATGTTTTGTTACAGGGACAGCGGGTTTCATTCGCGATGCAGATTGAGCAGTTTGTCGACACTTTCCAGCAGATGATACTGAGCATTGGGGAGGAAGCTTCTGAACGTCTGGTCTCAGACTCGGTTTTCTACATATCAATTGGAGTGAATGATTATATACATTTCTACATCAGAAACATCTCCAATGTGCAAAATCTCTATTCTCCATGGAACTTTAACCAATTCTTGGCTACCAATATGAGACAGGAGCTCAAGGTTAGACTTCATTTCTACTTTTGTATGTCTATTCTAGGTGGAAAGTCCATAGGGACAAACAAGTACTAATATCTGTTTACTTACCAATTCCATATGATTTCGTAGTTTTAGTCTCTGGATATCCTCCATGGAACTTTTTACCCAAAACTTTGCCTATGTAAAGATTAGATCAGTATCCTTCTATTTTTACAACACTGAATGGTATCTGAATACGGTTTAAGCTGATTAGTGATAGCTTAAAGACCACTGAGTTATGAATATTTTTCTCTTTATTGGGTTGTATATCATCACTTGATCTAAAAAATTAAGGGAAGGATTTTGTTTTTTTCACAGACCTTGTACAATGTCAAGGTGAGGAGGATGGTGGTGATGGGTTTGCCACCGATTGGCTGTGCACCTTACTACCTGTGGAAATACAGGAGTCAGGATGGAGAATGTGCTGAAGAAGTGAACAGCATGATCATGGAATCCAACTTCGTCATGAGATACACTGTAGATCAGCTCAACCGTGAGCTTCCAGGCGCATCTATTATCTACTGCGATGTGTTCCAAAGCGCAATGGATATCCTAAGGAACCACCGACTCTACGGTAAGCAACAACAACTGAAACCACTTCTATCTAAATTCCCAAATTCATACAAAGACTATGAGTGATAACATTGTAAGACATCATTCTCTTGGGAACACTACACATTGATATGAGATATTTTCTTGGTGGCTTGTTAAATCTTAGTTTGAGGGCGTGCTTTGTGGTGTGGTCAGGTTTTAAAGAGACAACCGAGGCGTGTTGTGGGCTAGGGAGGTACAAGGGATGGCTGCCGTGCATATCACCTGAGATGGCTTGCTCCGACGCTTCTGGTCATCTCTGGTGGGACCAGTTTCATCCTACAGACGCCGTTAACGCCATCCTTGCTGACAATGTTTGGAATGGTCACCACGTGGACATGTGTTACCCGATGAACCTGGAAACAATGCTTCATTCTTAAAAGTCAGCCGAGGGGAAAATTACACACATCAAAAGGCATATTGTAAATTTTCATATGCTAACAAACACAAAAGAAAAACTGTTAATGAGCTTTTGCAATTTTGATTTTAGGCCTTAGTGTTATCATAGATATTCGTGTACTAGGTAAAAAACTATGGGGCCTTTTTCTTATTAAAACAAACGGAGAGTCTTTTTAACTTATAACAATAGTAGGGGATAGAAAATAAAACAAAAAAAAAGGTAAAAGAAAAAAAAACAGGGAAAATTGGAATCCAACATGTCCTTATAAGATTTAACAAATGGGCAAAAATCCTCTCTCTTCGTGGCGGCGATAGCAAAAGCGATATACCACCACTATATTCTCCACCGCTTCGACCGACAAATTTCAGTTTAAATCTGGATCTAAACTTCTGCAATCAAGCAGATCCACACAACTGCAACGCTCAGATCTTAAAGATGGCGAATCAAATCAACAAATCTAAGATTGAAAGAGACTTATGGTTCGCGATGCAAAGTCTTCGTTTAGGAGAAGATCAGAAGCCCTGGGTCGTTCATAATGATGCAAGAAGACAATTTGAGAAAGTTCATCGACTCTGTTTGGTGGTGAAATGAGTTAATCCGCAGGTTCAAAATCCAGCGGGTATTCGAACTGTGATGCCAAAGGTATGGAAACTAACCGGTAGAGTCGAGAGACAAATAAATGATGACGGAACTATTAGCTTCTTCTTTGGATCAGAACACCATATAGTTGCAGTTTTAGAAGGTGGTCCTTACACTTATCGTGGATGGATGCTAGTTATGGATAGGTGGAGTCGTAGAACCTACCCAACATACCTTAGGACCATCCCTTTCTGGATCTCTGTGCATAATCTCTCTGACTGCTATAGAATTGATCTTATTCTGCAAAGTATAGGTTCGAATCTGGGTCATGTAGCTGATGTACAAGTTCTCCAGCCAACAAGTACCAAGCTAGCACAGGTCTGGATTAAGATCGACTTTGATATTGATCAGAAGATCATAACTGCTCACCATGTTGATGTTATGGAGATGGAAGAGACTATCATGCTGGAGTTTAGGTACCAAGTGCTGGAGAAATTTTGTACAACCTGTGGAAGTATTAGGCATGAAGCAAAACTATGTCCTTTGGGACCACCAACTATCCCAGCTGAGGCAAGACTTGCTGCTATTGAGCAAGGAGAATCTTCTGCAATGGCTGAGGATGAAAATCTTCTAAAGAAGGCAGAAGGTTATGAAGCTATGCATAGAAGACGACAGGGAGGAATAGTTATTGTTAAGCCAAGCATTGAAGAACCAAAGGAAGATAATTCAGGAAAGAATGAAGTTGTTTAGTCAGACAGAGACAACAAAAGAAAGGTAGAAGAAGAATTACAGATAGAAGGATCATCTACTCACATGCCAAGGCTTACTGCTGAAGAGAAAGCTAAGAGGAAGGTGGGAACCCCAAAACCACCACAGGGGCCATGAAGATCCTTCACTGGAACTGTCGGGGTATAAAGAATACCCTGACTAAATCTTTTTTGGTAATTACTTGTAAGTAACATAAGCCTCATATGGTCTTTTTGATAGAAACTAAAAGTGGTGATGGCTATGTAACTCAACTAGCTTCTGAATTAGGATATAGTAATGTTGTAACAGTTCCCTCAGTAGGACTAAGTGGTAGATTAGCTATCTTTTGGGAGGATCAGGTGAAAGTAGCCTTCAAGGAAAGTCCCTCCATGTACAAAACAACTATGTATATACAAGAAAAAGAAATAAACTTCCTTTTGATGTATATTTATGGCCATCCCGTTAAGTCTGTTAGGAACTTGCAATAGAGAAATTTGATGCAGGAAGCAGAGCAAATAGAAGATGCAGTTGACCCGATACTGATGCTAGGGGATATGAATGAAATCAAAGAAAAAGAAGAAAAGAATGGAGGACCACACAAGCCATTATCAGCATTCAAAACTTTCAGGTCTATGCTTTCTCTCCTTGGCTTACATGATCTGAAAATGTTTGGTGGGAAATACACATGGATAGGGAAAAGGCATGCTCATGACGTAAAAACCAGAATAGATAGAGCCATGTGTAATGATGAATGGCTAAAGCTTTATCCAAATGTGTATGTACAATTACTTCCTTGGAATTTCTCTGATCATAGGCCTCTCATAATTTACACAGAGCAGCAAGTCTGGAGAGGGAGAGGACTTTTCAGATATGATAATTGATGGGCAAATAATAAGGAAGTTAAAGAATTAATCCAAGAAACATGGAAAACTTCCTGTGAAGCTCTACCTCCAACAATGTTTAATGATGTTTTGATGTCTTGCAGAAGTAGATTAGCACAGTGGAAGAGGAAATCAAATACCAATTCAAGGAAGCAAATTCTAGAACTCCAGCAACAAATACATCAGGCTCATGAAGACCCTACTCCAGATTATACTCATATTGAACATCTGAAGTACCTTTTACTGAGGGCATGCAGATTAGAGGAAGAATACTGGAGGATGAAAAGCAGAATTCAATGGCTTAAGGCTGGAGACAAGAATACAACATATTTTCATGAAAGAACAAAACAAAGAAGGAGGCAAAACAGAATAGCAGCTTTGAAAGATCAAACTGGTAACCTCTGTTATGATGAATCTAGTATTACATCTATTCTAACAAACTCTATATCCAACCTTTACTCTACAAGTGGAATGTGTTCTGAGAGGGTCTATCAAGGTTTGGAATATCAGAAGCAGAGTGTCCTCTGAGATGAACAGGGATCTTACAAGAGAAGTCACATAAGAAGAAATCTTTCAAGCTACGATGCAAATGAATGAAAGCAAAGCGCTAGGACCGAATTGTCTTACATCAGGATTTTATAAGCATCATTGAGAGACTATCAAATCAGGTGTGTCAAGCTTTGTTCATAACTTTTCCAGTCCAAGTGTTTTACCTCAGAACATAAACCATACCTTGATTTGTTTAGTTCCTAAGATAGAGAATCATGTTGATGTTAAAGACTTTAGGCCAAGAAGTCTCTGTCACATAGCCTATAAGATAGTGTCCAAAATTATGGCGAATAGGCTAAAACCATGGCTCCATAGTGTTATATCGGAGAATCAATCTGCTTTCATTCCAGAAAGATATATAACTGATAATGTGTTAGTTGCCCATGAGCTTATACATAGTCTCAATACCAAAGAGAGAAATCTCAAGTATATGGCTTTGAAATTAGATATCACTAAGGCCATTGATAAGCTTGAGTGGGGATATATTGAGTTTATGTTGAGAAGCCTAGGTTTTGATGAGAAATGGATTGGTTGGACTATGAACTGTATTATTACAATATCATACTCTATCTTTCTTAATGGTTCACCGGTTGGACATATTCAGCCTCAGAGAAGAATAAGACAGGGGGATCCCATTTCTCCTTATATCTATTTACTTTGTTCAGAAGGTTTATCTGTCATTCTGAATAGCATGATAAAGAAAGGAGAAATACATGGTTTTAGAGCTAGCAAATCAGGCCCCCAGGTTTCTCACTTATTGTTTGCGGATGATTCACTATTATTCTGTAAAGCTAATAAAAGTGAATGTCTCTCTGTGCTTAAGGCTTTGGATCTATATGCAAAAGCTTCTGGACAGGTGGTGAATTTCCAGAAATCAGCCTTAATGTTTGCTAAGAAGACACCAGAAAGCATTGTGAAGGATCTTAGTGATTTGACAAAATTTACAAAGGTAGGAGGGTTTGGCAGATATTTGGGCTTGCCGAAATCAATAGGAAGAAGCAAGAATGAGATTTTCCATTATGTTCAACGGAGAGTAGAGGAGAAAATAGATAACTGGTACTCAAAGTTGTTGTCACCAGCAGGTAAGGAAGTTTTATATAAATTTGTAGCTACAGCCTTACTTGTATATCCTATGTCCTGTTTTATCCTACCTAATAGAGTTATCAAAAACATGAATCAAGCAATTAGAAAATTCTGGTGGTCTTCCCAAAAAGAACACAACAAGACAGCTTGGATTGCATGGAAAATCATTACTAAGCCTAAGAAGCAGGGGGTTTAGGCTTCAAAGACTTAAAGCTTTTCAATAAAGCCCTTGTAGCTAAACAAGCATGGAGGATTCTTACTCAACCTAACTCATTGCTAGCTCAGACGTACAAAGCCAAATATTTTAATAAAACCTCTCTGTTGTATGCTTCTCAGGGTAATAACACTTCACATGCTTGGAAGAGCATATATCAGGTGATTCCTTTGATTAAGGCTGGACTCAGATGGAGAATAGAGAATGGCAGAGCAAAAAGTGTTTTTCAAGACAACTGGTTATACACAGACCCTCCAAGGCTGCCAAGAGCAAGATCATTGAACAATCATCCAGAATTGACAGTGGATAGTTTGATTGATGATGCAGGAAACTTGAGAGAAGAAAGATTAGCAGAGCTCATCCAACAGGAAGATATAGAAATTATCAGGCAAATCAGACCAAGCTGGACAAAAGCAGAGGATAAGTTTGAATGGAATCACACAAATAATGGAGAGTACTCTGCTAAATCAGGTTATTTCCTTCTAGTAGATTCCATAGCTCCTGTTGATGTTAATATACGACAGCTTGTGTCAAAAGTATGGCAGTTAAATGCTCCACCAAAAATTAAGCACTTTGGGTGGAGAGTCATTCATGATAGTTTGCCTGTGGGATTTCAGCTAAGAAGAAGAAGACTAAAGATAAATCCCATTTGCTACAGGTGTGGAGAATTTATGGAAAATCTTAATCATTGTCTATTCACTTGCAAAGTATCTAAGGAAGTATGGGAGCTTGCATCTATGAGAAACTCACAAGGTGAGCGTCTCTTCCATGACTCCTTGGCTGATAATGTGAGTTGGGTTTTAAATGCAAACATTGAACATCAGGGCCAAAAAACACAGCTCCAAGCATTTATTGGCTGGAGACAATGGAAGATGAGGAATGAATTAATCGTCCAAGGTAGGAAGATTTCTAATCCTCAGGTCATCACAAGCTCTTTAAAGGATATGCAGCAATGCCAAGAGGCAACCTTAATATCTAGAGAGATAGACCAAGATCACTTGCATCTTCGAAAACAAGTTGCTTCTAGTGAACAGGTACTGGATCCTATCTCAAAACAATATTGCTTTGTTGATGCTTCCTGGATTTCATCATCAGAAAAGGAAGGAATTGTGTGGATTTTGTTTGGTCATAATGGACTCCCTCTGGTGCAAGAATCAACAGCTATTAGTCCTGCTCAATGATGTTATGTATTATAGATGCTATATCTATTATAGATGCTATTAGTCCTTGAAGCTGAGGCTATATCTATTATAGATGCTATGTATCAGTTAATCGATTAAGTTACAATGATGTTGAGTTTTGTGGTGATAACTGGAATTATATGCCCTTCTCAGGCAGATGCAGCTTTCATCAAGAAAAGAGCATATTGCAGCTAAAGGAAGTTATGTTTATCTTCGCGATATCTCACACTTAACAGGTCCTCAACATAATTTTACTTTCAAGCATGTTAAGCGTGAACTTAATTACAGGGCTGATCACTTGGCTAGGCTAGCTAGAAGCATCAATCAAATGTATAAAATCAAGTGGTTATATAATTGCTGGAAATGTGTATTGCTCTTTTAATCTAATAAAGAAGTTGACTAAAAATAAAACAAATGGGCAATTTCTGCAGAGACATGTTTCACCAACGTAATTTGCCCAGTAACTCGTTTTTATTTCTTAATTAGATTTGCCGATTTCGGACACATTTACCTTTTTGGAGCCAATGGTTAACACCTAAAAAGATCGATGTTCATGATAAGAAAAGACATCTTATTCTTTGGCTATGGTAGTCTACTTAATATAATGTTTACAAATAGCTCGTTCCAAAAGTTAAAAATACACAGTTAAATAGAAATTGTGTACACTTAATGCACGATTGGCACAGTAGAAAGATGTAGAGTAGCTGAAAGCAGTTGAAGCGGGAGCTGAAAGCTGGGAGTAGAAGCTGAAAGCTGATAACTGAGAGCTGGGATCAGAAGCTGGAAACAGAAACTGACGCTTATTATTTAAAAAAAATTTTTGTTGGTAGCATTATTTTTTGGCCAAAGGTAATGCTACCAAGTTTCTAGAGCTCGAACCAGCGCATACAACTCCTTGTCATATGTTGGGTAATTCAACCTTGCACCACTCAGTTTTTCACTGAAATAGGCGATGGGTTTCTTCTCTTGCATTAGAACAACTCCAATTCCTACACCAGAAGCATCGCATTAAATTTCAAACATTTTAGAAAAATCAGGAAGAACAAGTAAAGGAGCATTGATTAACTTCCCTTTCAGTTGTTGGAAAGCATCCTCTTGTTCTTTTGCCCATTTGAAACCAACGTTTTTCTTAATAACTTCTGTAAGTGGAACTGTTAGAGTACTGAAGTCCTTAATGAATCGACGGTAGAAACCAACCATTCCATGAAAACTTCGCACCTCTGCCACGTTGGAAGGGCTCGGCCACTCCTTGATGGCTTTTACCTTTTCCTCATCCACCTTGATATCCTGTGCTGTCAAAACGAATCCTAAAAAGACAAGGTGATCCGTTCCAAAAGTACATTTCTTTAGATTAGCAAACAATTTTTCTTTTCTAAGTACTTCTAAAACTGATTTCAGATGAGTGAAATGTTCAGCCATGTTCTTACTATAAATCAAGATGTCATCGAAATAAACAACAACAAAATGACCTATAAATTGGCGTAAAACATGGTTCATCAGACACATAAATGTACTAGGTGCATTTGTTAATCCAAAAGGCATAACAAGCCATTCATATAAACCATACTTAGTCTTAAATGCAGTTTTCCATTCATCACCTTCTTTCATTCTAATCTGATGATAACCACTATGCAAATCTATCTTAGAAAACACACAAAAACCATGCAATTCATCTAACATATCATCTAATCAAGGTATAGGATGTCGATACTTTACAGTGATATTGTTGATGGCTTTGCAATCGACGCACATGCGCCAGCTTCCATCCTTCTTCGGTACGAGTAGAATAGGTACTGCACAAGGACTTAAGCTCTCCCGAGTGTGTTGTTTCTCCATCAGTGCATCAATCTGTCGCTGCATCTCTTTCGTTTCCTCCGGGTTTGCTCTGTAAGCGGGTTTATTTGGAATAGAAGCTCATGGAACGAAGTCAATTTGGTGCTCAATACCTCGAATTGGAGGTAGACCTGGTGGCATTTCCTCAGGAAAAACATCTGCAAATTCCTGCAGTAGTTTCTGAAGATCACACGGAATCTCCGGTGAAAGCTCAGCAGAGATTGTGAGTCCCTTAGAAATAATCATCAAAATAGTTTGTGAAAGATGCATTGCCTTGTTAACCTCACTTACCCTAGCCATTTGAAGTACTTCTTTCGTACTTGTGTTTGCCGCGACTTCTGGAGTAGTTTCAGCTGCTGATTTTTGACATTTTAGATGCAACTGATCAACATACACCTCCTGTGGTGATAACGGAGCTAGTACGATCTTCTTATCGTGATGCTGAAACGAATAATGGTTCTTAAAACCATCATGAACAACCTTTTTGTCAAATTTCCATGGTCTTCCAAGCAGAAGATGACTTGAATCCATCGGCAAAACGTCACAGAGAACCTCATCAGAGTAGCGGCCAATGGAGAATGGGACCGAGACTTGTTTTGTGACTTTGAGCTCGCCATTTTCGTTCAACCATTGCAGCTTATAAGGCGTGGGATGTTTTTTCTTTGGAAGTCCAGTTTTCCCTACAAAAGTTTCACTGGCAACATTAGTACAACTTCCACTATCAATAATCGAGCTGCAAATTTTATCTGAAACTAAACAACTAGTATGAAATAAATTCTCCCTTTGTTCGGTTTCAGAGTGTGTCGATTGGACTGCAAGTGATCTCCGGGTGACCATAATCTTCCCATAGACAAGATTTTCCAAAAATTCATCGTCGGAGTTTGCTGAGTCCTCGCCTTCAGACACGAGTTCGCCGCTGTCCAGAACTAACATGGGCTTCTTGTTGGTGCATTCGCTTGAATAATGTCCAAATCCTTGGCACCCGAAACACTTAACATCACGAGAACGATTAGTAACAGGCTTACTCTTGTCGTCGCGTGAGAAAGGTTTTGAATCCTCCTTGGGTTTGCCACCAATAGTGTCTGGTATGGGAGGCGGAAAGTTGCTTGAAAATTTTCGGCCAGTAGACCTCCTTTTCAACCTCTTTTCGATCAGATTAGCTTTTTGCAGCAGCTCGTAGACGTCATTGTATTCGTACATCTCCAAGTTATCTTGAATGTCACGATTTAATCCAGCTTCAAATCGTGCCATTGTTGCGTTCTCATCTTCATCTACACCAGCGCGTATCATCAAANCGCGTATCATCAAAGTTTCCATCTCCTGAAAATAATCATCAACAGATTTTAGTTCTTGAGTTAATCTACGAAGTTTTTGATGTACCTCTTTATTGTAATGAGTTGGTACAAAACGCCGTTTCATAAGCGTTTT
>OVAN01005767.1:0-22811 GCA_900406275.1 Anastatica hierochuntica | reverse complement strand
TGAGCTGAGCTCCAATTCAGCTTCTAGCACCAGCTGTGCTGCATCAACAACCCCACAAGGGTTACATATTTTACAAGAGGACGAGGAACCAAAAAATAGTGTGAAGAACATCGTCTACGAAAAAATTTATAGGGTACTACCGAGACGCTAAGGTACACAAATCTACATCCTTAAATAAATAGTCACATAACATAAACTAATAAACAAAACATATAGTCAACGTAAAAGAGTACTTACATATATCAAACTAACAAAATATTCAAAGCCACTTGCAGATCACGAAATGCAAGATCTACAAAGAGTAGAACTAGATATTCACTGCATGGAGAAGCCAATCAAGGATCAACAAGAATATGAACAAAGACAAAAAAAAACATTGCCAACATAAACAATGATGATTTTTTGGAGAATTCAACATTTATATCGTTAAGTCTTAAAATGTTCCCTGTATTAAAACATCTTTAAACTTAAACACCTTATGATTTGATACTGCATCCAAGTTTAGATTAATTTCTTTTCATAAATTGCATACTCAAGATAGAAGCGTTCAATTAAAAAAAAAACAAACAAACAATTATTATAAAAGTCACGTAAAATAGACAACTTACCAATAAAATGAAAACCAAAACCCGCGCGTAGCGCGAGCATACCCCTAGTAAATATAAAATTGACTTAAGAGATATAATCTCTTGTGGTGGATGATTTTAGTTTCAAGTTTCTTATTCGTCTGGAAATAAATGAAATGACTTAAGTTATGTGAATCATTAAAATTTGTTATATATGAAAATTCATGAAGAATTAATATTTTCAACATTATATTTTCATGGGATATAATGAATCTTATATGGTTAACTAATATACCCATGTTTATTTATCAAAATATATGGACCCATTGATCATTGATCAAAACTCATGAAGACTTAAGAAATTCATAATTTGAAAGAAACAAACTTAACAAGACAACATTGTCTTCGGGTATTCCAAATGGAACATCTAAGAAAAAGATGTTATTTTAAAGATTCTCGCATATACTTGGTCTAAAAGTACCACCAGAGTTAAGATCATATTTGAGCAATTTGATTTCTCTTTCATGATGACAAGATGTGATTTTCTAATGCCAATAAGTATGCCAAAATAGTTGCTTTTAATAAGAAGAGCAAGAATAACTCATATGTAAATAGAAAATGTTTAAGAGATTGTGCGTGGAAGAAAATTTGGACTTGAATTCTAAATAGACCAAGGGATAATTGTCTATGTTAAATGGACAAGAAATCCAATGATTTAAGAGATGATAATAAAATATGTGTTATTCGTATATATATGATCAGAATGCATATCACGAAGATGATGGTTCCGGATAATGTGTGTAGCTGTATTTTTTTTCCTTACCATTTTTTATTCCATAGGGTTTTCCATGACAAAGTTTTAACAAGCCAACATAGAACATGAAAATCATAGATAGCTGATGTGAATGTTATCGTAATAAAGATGAAAGTCTAACATCCTTTCGAAGACTTAATCATCGATAGAATCAAAGAGAATGATCAAGTTGAATCTTTAGCAAGATCCTGATGAAGTGTAAAAGAACGGCAACGTACATATTCATTCAAGTTAAGATTTCACATACATATATACAAAGATACTACTTTCAAGAAGTTATCTCATCATTTTGGATTGCATCGTCTCAAGGATCTGAAGTGTTGTACCAAAGAGGGGAAGTAATGTGCGCTACACTCTTTTTCCCTTAACCATGGTTTTTTCCATTGGATTTTCCTGGTAAGGTTTTTTACGAGACATCTTAAGCGCATTACGAACCATTTTTTTATAATGGACATCCCAAGAGGAGTGTTATAAATAATTATGTGGATGCCCATTTTGAAGTCCATATTCAATAAAGTTCTAGATTCACTTGATTGTCAAGTTTATTAATTTCTTAGATTTCATTTTCTCGTGTTAGCTAAACTAGAAGGCAAAGCTAACCTCCCATTCTATTCCTATATAAAGGGTTCATTACCCGTGAAGTAATACACATGAATTGTTATTCTCTTCTTTCTATTCATAACATGTTTATGTTTAATTTTGATATAAGTGTAGACTATTCTTGTAACACCCGATTTTGCAGTGTTTCGGGGTTAGCCAACTAGGTCCAGTGCAAATTGGCAAACCCATCAACTTTTAACTCAAATTGACCGCTTCGCACTGTAAAAACAGTGGAAAAGACAAGGTCGAAAAGGAGGCATGACTAACTCGTGGAAGAGTCACTCAGCGAAGACCAAACCAAGACCCGACCTCGACAACATACTAAACCAACCCCAAAAATTTATATCTAGATCAAACAACAAACATGGTTTATAAAGCACTGAAAGAAGAAAGTAGTGGCTCTATGACATCTTAAGTGACCACCGAAATCTTCCAAGGAGCCTCGTTCTGTGGTTAAAAGACCATTAACACCGTCCGAAGATGCTTATCGTTTTGACACAGAGCTACAAAACCGATCGATAAATCCCCGTACCCTTACACACAAGACTTCGAGTTACAAACTTATGTTGTATCCTCAACCAAGTCTAATATATCCCCGACTCTGAGTCTTAATCTTCTATTATATCCTCCTAAGTTTGAGACATACCTCGGCTTTGAGTCACGAAATTCTGTCATACCCTCCACCATAACAGGCTTGATACTCATACACAATATTTGTAAATATGTATTCAATACATGCAAAGACTAAAAAATTAGCATGTGAATCAATCAATGGGGTTAATCATCTAATAATCATAAGTCCATTTTCATGTAATCAATCAATCTAGACTTAAACCTAGGAAAGTCCATGCTAACATAATATACATTATCAGGAAAAATGTTGGGTGGTCTTCACTTTGGCCTACAGTTCCAAAGAGAACCTTAGATGACACTAAAAGACACTAGTGGCTTTGAAACAACAGTTTTGGAACTCTCAGAAAGTAGACAAACCAAATCAGTTAAATATGAAAATCCTGGCAGAACTAAATCATAGAGACCGATGAATAACTCAAGAACTGATCATTAACTTTTCAATCCCTCCGAAAAAAATAAATTTATACTTAGCAATAGACACCAATTTTATTCTTATCAAACACTTTTTGTCTAACCAAAACGCTTCCATCTCAAGACTGTTCAGAGACACCGACTGCACCAGTACTTCTTATGAAGCAAGTCATTCAGAATATAAATTGAGAATGATAACATGTGTGGTGATAGATATTAGAGTTTGTTACGTACTGAAAAATTTAAAAGTTAAACGCTTCTGTTTTGCTTGACAGCTTCTTCCTCGCATCGAGACAGGTCCTACTGTTTTTGGTGCTACTAAAATTCAGTTTGTTTCCGGTGATGGATGGTGAATCTGGTGAGGCTTCAAGTGGTTGACGATGAAGCTCTGGTGGAGATGGATAACAGCTAGGGTTCAGGAGAAGATGCTTCGCCTTCAAGCTTCTTTGAGATACAAGCTAATTCTTCTTCTTCCTTGAGATTCCTTGTACCACAATCTAACTCTCTCTCTTCGTAGTTATTCCTCAACATTGCTTCATCTCAATTGTCACGGCAAGGCTTTCCCTCCTTCCATGGTTACTCATCTCTAGTATTCTCCCTTCTTCTCCGACATATCTTGTGGTCGCTCCGTCTCGCCTATGCCTCTGTGCAGGTCCATCTCCAAGAATTCTTTTTTCTCACGGCTTCATCTTCCATGATTGGTCGCTTTTTCTTGTTATTATTCAGATTCCCAAATTGTCTCTCTTTCTCTCAGCTCTCTCTTGCTTGTCAATCTCATTTTCTCTCTCCCATTGTTTCTTCATCACATAGGTTGTCGTGGCTGCACTTTAAGTTAGATTATAAGAGTTTTTATGTAAGGCCAGGGAAAAATTAAATTAGGGTTTTAATTTGGTTTAGAACCATTATAACAAATTGATCATGGTATAGGAAAAGTAAACACTTTCCGGCTTAAGAATATGGGTTGTTACAATAGATTGTTGGTTTCACAATACTATGACTCTTTGGGTCACAAGTAGAGTGACTTTTAACCTAAACTCTAATATCAAAAAAAAGAACACCCCAAACCCTGCGTTAACATGTTTTAAGGTTTATGTTTGTTACTTGATCTATATCTAGACTTTGAGGGCTCAAAATATGGTCGAGGTAAAAATACCTGAACTTTATCCCAAAAAACTAGAAAATACTCAAATCCGATTCGAATCCGAAATAGTTTCAAGTATACTCATGTTTTTCTTAAGTTAATAAATCCGATCCGAATCGATTTGGGTTTTTCCATGGTGAATTTTTTGGACTTCAGATTCGGGTTCAATAATTTTGGATTTTTCGGATATTTTGGATTTCGAGCGGATTCAAGTTCGGGTTATCGGGATTTTTGGGTATTTTTTGTTTTTGTTGAATTTTTTCGGGTATCTCTTTCGTGTTCGATTTGGGTAATAGACGATACACGAAATTGTGAACGAAATAGGATTAAGTATATGTGTTGGTTTCGTTTGGGTGTTTTTACCCACCCCTACTGTATTCTATTATATCATTTTAAAAGCAAAAGATACTAAAACGAAAAAATTATTTTTTTTTTTAGTAAATAGTAATTTGCTAAACTGCTATTTGAAAATGAAAAAGAAGATATCAAAAATATTCTCAAAGTTTTTGTTTTATTAGTTATGTTAAAACAACAATGGATTTAAACCTTAAACGTAAATAAAATATTTATATAAAAGAACATAAAAGTGAAAGCAGAGAGGGAAGCTCGTAACTTAGGTAGTACAAAATCTTTGTTGGAGTGCACTTCCTGCCTCGGAACCGGTATGAGATTCTAATGTTCTGAGAAGCTTTTATAACCTCGCTTTTATGATGCTTCCAAAAATATTGCTTTGGTACAGAATCTTGCGTCTCTATTTTGGAACTTGCGACTCCGCTTCACAAAAATAGTATATGGTAAACTATAAAAACTCAAATTTATAATTAATATAAATCCAAATTTTTTAGTAATTAGCGTTCATACATAATCTATTTATTTGTAAAAGGTACATGATATACTTTAATCTATAAAAGTTATTGCTTACAAATCAAGTGTGAGATTTAAAAATATAATTAGATTATACTAGTTTTAAACTCTAAGTTTGTTGATTTTATTATAATGATATGAAAGTTAAGACGATTTCTTCTCAGTTTTTTTTAAAAAAAAGTAAAATAAAATTTTAACTTTAAAGCATAATAACTTTGTTGAATTATTGAAATATATTTAAAAAATTTGTGTTGTATACAATATAATAATTATGTATATAGATTAATATGTTTCTAACATGTACTTGCTTTCTAAATTATTTAAAATATTCGTTTCCACGCTACTAAACGCTTCGCTTCCGCGCTTCCAAATTCTTTGCTTCCACGTTTTAAACGCTTTGCTTCCGTGTACGTTTCTGATTCCGTGCAACAAAACAAGAAACATCAATGGATGGTGTTATTATTATTTATTTATTTTTGAAAAATGGATGGTGCTATTTGGATAATACGAAATGACATTAAAGGGAAAGCAGAGAGGTACTTTAAAAGCTTTTTACCAAAAAAGGTAGAATATGGAGGATGTATAATGAAGCTTTTAGAAACAGATAATACAACAACCTCATTGAAAAATAATTATCATGCATATTAAGGCACTTTTTAGTTTTACTTTACAAGCTAAGGTATTTTATGGACAAACGTGACTTTTTTGTTAGAATACTACCAATCTACCCTCAAATATAAAGAGAGAACGAACCGTCACTTGTATAACGAAACTGTCGCCTAGTTACAAAGTGACTAAATAAAAAGAACAGTTGCTCTCCTTTATTGACTGCAAGTTTCTTCTTATCCTTTTCACTTTTAACAAATCAACTCTCAGCCTGATTTTAAATTCAAAATCTGAACTAGAAACTTTTTTTTTCTTTGCGCAGAGAACCAAAAGAAGGGAGGAGAAAATCATTTTGGTATAAGGAGAAGGATTCCGACGAGATCTATATTTTGACGGTGATATAGTGTAGTTGAAGTTTCGGAGAAACGCCGAGAGCTATGTTCCGACTGTGTTATAGCAGAAGGAATGATGATGGAAGGTAAGACTCTCGTTTGGCGTCTATTCTTCAAGACACTCAAATTGGTCTTTTCATTGATGTTGTCTTGGCAGAGGAAGAGGCGATTTTTTTTCTTTTTAGGGTTTACAAGATATGAGTACTCTCTTTTGATTTTGAGTGTTGAGGTTTCATTTAAACATAAGTTATTATGAAATCACTCGCAGGTAACAACGCCGGAGATGTTGATAAGTGGGATAACAAGCTTCCAAAGTGTTTGCGATGGATCATATGCCGGTGGAGCGGCTCAAAATCTACTCAAAGGTGGATTATTTATCGGTGGTTGCTAATGATTTGAAAGGAACAAAGAAGTTAAAGCTGCTAAGGAACTCTGCATTTGGGAAGTTATTTGACTTACCCATAAGAAGGTGTCACGTGTCTTTGAAGTCGTTGCATGCTCTGATTTGTAGGAAGTTGGTGTCGAAGAAAAGGTATGAGGTGTGGACTGTTTTCGGTGGTTACCCATGTAGATTTTCTATAGTGAAATTTAAAATGTGGATCAATCCACGTGGACTATTATGAGAAGAAACCATAATATGTCCCCCCCTTTTTGCAGGCTAGAGAGGAACATGTTGGTGTGAGCATGAAAGCACAAGAAATCGAGGTGAGGGTTGATTAATTTTGTAATACATCCAATTACCTCGAGATGTGAAAACAAAATGTTATATCTAACCAAAATTTGTGGATTAATCCACATGGACTGGCACAGATGTCTCATCTATCCCGTGAAAATAATGAACCAAAAGATGGTGTCCACATGCAAGATCAATAAGAAACTGGAGCGAGGGTTGATTGATTTAATAATACATCCAATTACCTATTTATGTTGATAGGAAAGCACCATGGTATATCTAACCTAATTTCCTGTATTAATCCACATGGACCTGCACATGTGCTCGTTGACCCCTTGAAAAAATTGAACCAAAAGATAATGTTAATATGCAACAATAAGAAACTCAAAAGGTAATGTGTGTTCTGACATCTCTGAATGGGATGACTATTACTAGAAAAAAATAAATCCAAGTAAACCATATATGAGTCACAAACTAATTGATCGACTAGAAAGCCAACTAGGTTTGAAATGGAGTAATCCATTATTCTTAATAAAATGAATGGTATTTGTTTCGAACTTCAAACATCTACGAAAACATGATTACTATACAGTCCATCATAACTATTGGTGAGGAATGTTATGGCAATATAGTGGGTATGGTATGACAATTTCACTACAGGCCACTAGGATAAATCCATTAAGAGTACATAACTATAAATAATTTGTTACTTACTGCATAAAAACTGAAGCCAAAATTGTTGGGACTTCGTTTATTTTTTAATCGAGAAACATGAAAATGTTTATTGCTTAATTGAGACAATTGAAAATCCATTAACATATTTCCTCTGTTTTTATCACAAATCTGCAAGTATCCTTAAATATGTTTCTTTTATTAACATATTTCTAGAATATGTCCACATGATAAGTGGACTATTGGCTATGAACTAATCTAAAAAATCAAGCACTAAGTTTTGACATAGGAAAATATGCTTATATTGCATGTTATAACTTTGTATTTGTCATGATTTATCATCAAATTAGCAGCCAACTTAAGGTTAGATTCCAGTTAATGAAAAACAACTGAGAACAAATGGAGTAATGGTAATTATATTTCCTTTTAACTCTACATTCTCACATTACCCTCCTTTATCTGTTGGACAAAAATAACAAAATTAATTTCTCTCTCCCACGTGTAATTAATGCTTCAAGCTAGTCTCTCACATGCTTCAGTCTAGTCTCACCCACGTCGTGTCGACGAAACGTTTCTCTGAACACACAACTATATTACTATAAATATTCATTAGTGGAGGGAAATTTTCCCGCCAAACCTAAAATTGAATATGAAAGACAATAGCTATTGTTTTGTGTGTGGTAGAGGAATGCATGACGACGTGGACTAGTCCATGATATTTTGCCAATACATTTTGTGTTGTTATGGCCCTATATTCTCCAACATAGTGGACTACTCTTTTTCAATTGCAACGTTCACATGGACTTGCTCGTGCTAAGATGGAATACTCGCCCGTATGAAAAATGAGTTTGCAACGACCAATTATGTTCCCTTCTAACTCATATTACCATATCATATATGTATTTAACAAGCACTTTACAAAATACTTATATTTTTCTGAACTTATTTGTGTCCTCCTTTTTGTATATGATCCACATGTATTAGTCCATTATTAGCACGTCTACATCGACTTGCTCATGCTACGATGAAATATTTACCCATAATAAAGTGAGTTTGCAACGACCACTGATATGATCCGTTATGATTCACATTTACCATTAATATGCATTTAACAAGCACTAACAAAATTCTTATATTTTCTCAAACTTATATGTGTCTTTCTTTTTGTGTTTGATCCACCTGGATAGTCCATTATATGTGCCCTCACGTACATAATTATTATTCACTTATCTTACACAATTCTTACTCATTTCCCTTTCTTTGCAAAATTCAATAAACAAACAAACAAAACCAGACAATGTCAACGCTTTCAATAACATACAGTCCAAAATCGCTACTAAAATGACTGTATTGAAATTTTTTTGTCAACTCTTTCTTAAACTCCATAACAAACAGTCCATAGCCATACGCTGTCAACTCTTTCTTAAACTCCAAATCCACAAACACACAAAATGTTTGTTCAGCAGAATAGATAATGTCTCATTACCTCCTTCAAAAACACATTCCACAGGAAGAAAAACATTGACTATTGTCGTGTCGTTATCTGCTGGAAAATATGAAACATCTATACCGATAAACAAGAGCCCTTGGATCCATAGATGTGTGTCAATATGTGATTAATCCATCAGTTTTAATTTCAACTGCACGATCTTGCTTTTCACTTTTGTAACGGACGATGCGGATTTAAACAATCTAACTTTATGACTTCTAACGTGAGAAGCTTCTAACGATCTTTGGGAAGGGGAAAACCTTATAAAAAACACCTCGGGCCTGGTAAAAGTGACCAATATCCAAAAAGGCACTAAATCGTTTAGATGTTTTGAAAAGGAAAAAATTACAAAAAATAACACTTTTTTGAGTTTGGCTTTAACAATAAGGCACTTTAGTGTCAAAGAGCACTTATTCTTTTTAAAATGACGAGAATACCCTTATATATCTTCATCTTTCTTCTCGCTCTTCTTGACTCTTGATCTCTCTTCTCTCTCCACGTCATTTATCTCTCTTTTGTCTTTTTCTTTCTCTCTCCATCTCCTTTCTTTTTTTTTTCTAGTTTTGTTTGACCATATTTTTTTTTCCTTTTTTTTCTTTTTTACTTACCAAATATCTAAAACATATTTATTTATATTTTCTCTTAACTTTTTTATTACCATAATTTCGTTTAATCAACATGATTATTAATGACTAAAAGAAAACTAATTTTTTTACATTTTTTATTTGAAAATAGATTTCATCCAATTAATTGGTTTTACAACTAGACATATAGCGGTAGACAATATCTATATTACGTATATGCGTAAATGGACCTAAAATTGAACAGGTCCATCATTTTCACTGTCCACGAAAACTATGCATACATAATAGACATAAATTGGTGGAAAACATATATGATGGACGTGTCCACAAAAATGTTTTTGTCAAAAAAGACACTAAATTGAAAGTCAATCTCAAAAAAGTGCTTTTTTGTGAAAACAACTCTTTGAAAAGGCACCTTTTATGTAATTCATTTAAAAAAAAGGAGACAAAATTGACATTGTTTTCAATGTCTTTGAATAAAACTGTGGGGCCGGATGGATATTTGGTAGAGTTCTACTTGGAGAAGTGGCATGTTATAAAAGAAGATTTCATTATTATTGTCTATTCTTTCTTTCTTTCTTCATGAATTCATGCCAAATGGGTCAATATTACTATTCTCTCACTAATTCATAAAGGTGATAGCTCTAAGACAACAAAAAAACAATATGTAACATGATTTACAATGCAGTATTAATGTCTATTCCTTTTTAACTTTTCTTATTATTGGATTTGTATTGCTTTCAAACTCTTTTGTTTCATTTAAGTGTTTTTGTAATAATTTAGCCTCATTTTAGTTATGATTATCTTTAGTTAGTACAAGGTTGTATATTTGCATTGCATTCCCTCTTTCTACTCTATTTCAGATATTTAGGAGCTAAATTATCATGAGGAAGCTAAGTAAGAGTTGCATGAATTAAAGAGCTTGAAGTTTAACAGAGAAAGAAGATGTGAACGACCAATGATCAATCACGTGGTTGATCGTTTGGTTGATCAAAACCGAGAAAATAAGATGGATTCTCCCATCGATCGACCCATCGATGCCACTCAATCATTTCACGTTTTTAGCCAAAAAATTATCCTGCTCGGACTCCGTTTGTCTCTGGTCGACCAGGCTCAACTCTTTTTAGAATAAAAGAATTTCAAGCTTGTGAGAATCCTAAGTATGATTTTTCATTGCCTGTTTTTGTTGTGACCAAACTCTTTGTGAAACTTTGAAAAGGTTTAAGTTTTCTCTACTAATCTTTCTTTATAATCATGATTATGTATGTTGCATTTGTTTTTGCATATTTATTGGCCATGATTAGTGAATAGTCCTAAGTGTTGTTTATGGGTTATGTAGATTAGGAAGATTTAGTTGCTTTTCATTGATGTTTCTGGTAAGATTCATTTAGATTCACATGTTTAGAGGCTACTTAATGATGCCATAGATTTGATTACTGAAAATTTAGACCTTTAGGATTTTGTGCATGAAACTTGTTTAATGAAATTACTATGAGAACTTTAAACATGCTTTCCATTCTTAGCATATAGGAATAGTTGATTAAGATGATTACACTTTATGGCTTACGATTAATGATTAATTACTTTTAGATTACTATCGGGAGATTACCTTAATTTAAAGTCACTAAATGAATTAGTTTCATGAGAATCACCTTGTTGAACTTTTGCCTTGTCTTTGAATGGTATTTAAACGTTTACCCTAATATTTTTGGTTAATGTTTTGCTTATCTTAATTATTTGCCTAATTCATCATCCGCATGCTTAAGGTCGGCTCTAAGGGTAGGGCAATGGGGCATAGCCCCAGTCCAACTTAAAAAAATTAATTTAGAGAAATGGCCTAAATTTTTTATAATATATTAAAATTGGACCCAGGTTTTTTATACTATCCTATGTAAAGCTATTAAGTTTATTAAATTTTTGTTCCAAGGGTCATTAAATATTAGAGTCGGCCCTACGAATGCTTTTAGTATTTGAATTTTTATCTCGTTTCTCTTAATTTGCTTTAGTTGGTGTATGATTTGAGTTCCATTGTTTTAACTTTACTTTAGTAGAATCTAGTACAATTCCGACCCTCTTGATTTAATTTAGCTTACTTAGAAGATTTTGGATATTGAATGTGTTTGGAATTGCTCCTTATGGATCAATCACTCAAAATATTACAAGGGCTATCTTGATCTGGGAAGTAGTTTTGGTTCAACAAATATCATTCCTAGAGTAGACGATATTCACACTTTATCAAGGGGGAAATACAAGGGGCGAAGAGAAAGAGAGAGATTGGCTCACTTGGAACGTTTGAATACCCGAATTGTATCATCCACCTCAGAATGAGCCTAATAATGAGCTTCATCAAGGAGAAAATGTTTGGAAAGAAGATCAAGCTCATGGAATAAGAGGTCAAAACCCAATTCACCCTCAAGCTCATCTGAATCCAAAGAGAACTGGAGCTTTTGATGAACCAAACGCAAGGAGAAGTAGAATGGGCATTCAACCTTCGTCAGTTCAACTTGAAAAATTTGAGATAAAGCAACCTAATTAATATGGTACAAAACTCCCAATTCCATGGTCTTCCCTCCGAAAACCCCTTAGATCATCTAGATTTATTTGATAAGTTATGTCAGACCATTAATATCAATGGAGTATCTGAGGTAGCCATTAATATGATCTTATTCCCTTCTCACTCGACGATAAAGCGTCTCGATGGGAGAAGAATATACCATCAGAATTGGTATCTAGATGGGCTCAAGTTGAAAGGGAGTTTATGATGATGTTCTTTCCCAAAAAAAAGATGGCCAAGATAAGAAACAACATAACGAGGTTTAGACAAGGAGGGAACAAGTCCTTTTATGCGGCAGGGAGACATTGAAATCTTATACTCAATATTTTCCTCATCATGAGGTTCCAAAAGATGCCCTCCTAGGGATATTTCACTGTGGAGTCTTAGAGAAATATAGGAATTCTCTTAATATCGCAAGTAAAGGGAGTTTCATGAATTTGGATGGGGAAGAGAATGATATTTTAATTGAGAATTTTGCACAAAGTGATCAAAGATATGAGAATGAGTTTGATAAAACACTCCAAGATGATGAACAATTCAAGGAACTCTAGCGAAGATTGATAAGGTAACAAGGATGAACCACATAACGGTCAATGTTGTGGAAAAAATTGAAGAAAATCAAGGATTAGAAATGAGAATGATTATGAGGGACAAGAGGACATGTGCTACATCCAAGGAGGATATTACCCTAAACCCTTTAATCTCTATTTCAAGTCTTACAACAATCTCTTACACAGAAACCAAAACGTTGAAAATCCACAATTCCAAAACTATCAACCCCTAAAAGAACATCAACAAAGTTAAGGACAAAGAAACTTCGCACAAAAAGACTGTTAAAACTACTACAAAACCAAGGATTATCATCTAACCAAGAACCTCAAGAAGATCATACTAAACTCCTATATAATCAAATCTTAGAGACCAGAGGATGATGAGCTATTGATTTTAACAATAAGATGCTTGAAGTAAACACTAATATAGATGGAGCCTTCAATGGGTTGAATTATTTAAATACCAAGTTTGAAGACCTCTGTGCATGTTAAGGCCTTGGACAACGAAGTATATCAAATCGCTTGCTCCTCTGAGAACAATGGAATTGGTATACTAGCGGGAAAACCGTAAGGGAACAACAAGGATTATTGTAATATGGTGTTTGCGAGTGTTGCATTTGGAAATCAATAAAATGGCATAATAAGTGAAATTTAGTTACTACTTAGTTGTAGGTTGACGAAAAAGGGTCAAATAATATGATGAAGATGTGTGATTGATAGAAAGAGTTAGTAACAAATCTTATGATGAAGTTTGGTCATTGGTCTCCCTAAATCAAAAGGGAAACACGTGATGAATGATGTTGAGCAGCTAAGCACGTTAAAGAGGGTAGCTATGATGGCTTTTGGAGATTAAAACCCAAGCAAGGGATAATAAGATTATAGTGGCTTCAAAAGTTGATGCCAAACCATACCAACCATCACTACCCTATCCACAATAAAAAATATATTGTAGATTACTTTGAGCTTCAAAAGCATTAACCTATCACTCCCGATTTGAAGAGCTCTCTAGCAAAAATCCTAACCTTAAGGAAAGAATTGAGGAGTATGAATTAAGAAAGAAAAGTATCGAGGAAATTAAAGAATCATGTGTTGCTTCCTCCAATGAAAGAGGAAAAAAACTCTCATTAAACTTTCAAATCTCGGAAAATTCATGATACCTTTCTCACTAGAAGGAGAGCATGAAAAAGATTCTCTAGTGGGACATCAGAGCTAGTGTCAACATGATTTTCTTCGACATGATTAGAAGATGTGGTATTAAAGAAGTGAACAAAACGACTTCTCCAATAACATTGAGGGATTAAACTATAATGAAACATATGGGAAAGCTTGCGGAGTACCCTTTGAAACTTAGTGATTGTATAGTCCCTACAGACTTTGTTGCTTTTGCTATCACGAGGCTAGGGAAATTCTCTACGTTTCTTGGGAATCCATTCCTAGAGACCGTCAGAAAGTTGGTCGACTTTAAGAACAAGGAAATTATCCTCACTAATGTCGACCCCATTAAAGCTTACAAGATGATTTATGCTCATGAAGAGTTTTATGGTACAATAACTACTCCAAGCATGAAGGAAACATCGGGAGAAGAACTTGATCTATATGATGAGTTTAAGTGGTTATTCAAGATAGAAGGCCACAAAGATAGTTCCAAAGACGCCAAAAAGAAGAGGAGGACCCGAAGAACAAAAGGGAAAACAAAGCCACGACTAGTGGTGGACAGTGAGATGATTTTTGCAAACTACGCTTTTGAAAACTTGTTTCTCGAGGCGGGAGACTTTATCAGGAAGACACCAAGTGGAAAGAAAATTGACACTTCAACGAGGATTATCCCAATTGACATTGAATATGGTGTTATTGTGTATAAAATCAAATGTCGGAGAATGCTTAAATTATTCTTAAGGGCGAAAGCAAGCTTCCACAGTAGGTTTTTGACAGAGGGCTAAAGTATATGATGTAAATGGCTTGTAGGGTGATCACTTTGGAAATGGTTGAAAAATAAACTAAGATGCTTGGGAATTCTCATCCCAACCACCACTAATCCGCCAAAGAAACAATGTTAAGCTTGGTGACGATAAACCAGTGCACTTGGGAGGCATTATCATGTTATATTTTGTAAATATTTTAAGTGTATTTGCGATGCTATTTTAATTCCACTTTTATATGATTTGAATGACTTTGTAGGTATTTGAAGTTGATAAGACTATTTTTTTACTATTTTTATTTGGATTTTTAGATATTTATTTACAGGTTTTTAATACTTTTTCGACCTCAAGAGGTAGTTTTCTCTTATTTGTGATTTTAGGGACTATTCAAGTTAAATCATAAAAAGAGATTGAGAAACATGCTATTTGGACCTCATTCACATTACCAAGGAAGTTTCATCGACGGGTCATGAAGACAAAGGCTCAAACACTTGAGTTTTGCATTTTACCAATCTGGACAGATTCTCAACATCAGAAAGATCGTCATTAACAAAGGTCTTACCTTCAATGGAGTTAGCTGGAATTTGATCATAATTTGGAATTTTGAGTTAGCTTTCATATATAAGTGGTTTGAAGTCATTTGGAGTTGTGACCAAAGAGTTATAGCCATTTAAGCGAAGATACGTCAATCTACCTCGGAAAGAAAGCAAGTGAAGCAACATTTGAAGTTGTGACTGGGTGACGGAGTTGCTACCACCGGCCGAGTGCTCATTTTTGGCACACTCCGGTCATAGAGAAATTTGGTTGTCAAAGAAAGATTTCAAGTCATAATTTTCGGTTCGCTTAACCGAATTTGATTCCGCAAGAACCGACATAATCGAGGACGCCCTAGGAAACCCTATTAGTATAAATAAGTTGTTTTTAGCCTTTAGAAAAGGGAGAGCACAAATTTTACAGAGAGTTTCAAGCCGTCAAAAGATTTGAGAGTTCTTTTCTTTTGTTCTTGAAGTTTCGAAGTGTTCTTGAGAGAGATCCATTCCGTACTTTCTCATAGAGAAGATTTCTTTACTCTTGCTCTATTTAATAATGTTTTTCTCATTGTTTTCTTGCTGCTTTTCATACTCCATGTATGAGTAGTTCATTAGTTAGGTTTGTAGGCTTCTCAAAGAGGTCATGTATTCATTAGATGCTTGTATTTGTTTAGGGATTCGTTTAGTCTTTATCTCGGTTGATCTTTATGCATGATTGCTCTACTTGCACATCTAGTAGTTGGTCCATAGGTAGATTTTCATTCCAAAAGCTTGTTTAATCACCTGATCCAAACCTTTGACAAGGTGAGTTCGAGAAGGCTTCGAATGTAGACCGCCTTGGTTCAGTGAACTTATCGAAACCTGTGTCTATTTAATGCATTCTAATTATTTAATACCATTTGAAAGTCTGGGTTCCTGGATAATTAGTATAAAATCCTGAACCTTGAAAGTGGAGAGGATTTAAGTTAGTGTTTTCGAGTTCTAGACGTTTCTTGATTCTATTCCCTAAAAGAATCGATTTTCACTATGATGCATGATTCTCTGTGATTTTCTTACGTGTCTAACGCTTTTTCCGTTGATTTACATCCTTTTAATCATTTTTAGTCGCTATCTTTTGCTTTTAAACTCACCAAATAACTCTTTTATTTTTTTGTTTTAGCTTAAATTAATTCTAAAATTCGTAGTGTAAGATCTTAGTCCTCGTGGGATCGATAACCTGAGTTGTTGCATCTACGCTGTGCACTTGCAGCAGTAGTATCTTTTTGGGTGAAACATGACACACTATCAAGCTTTCTGGCGCCGTTGTCAGGGACTTGATTTGTTACCTACGAAGTTTTCTTTATTGATTTCAGTCTAAAACATTTTTATTTTCAGTTTTTACTTCTGTTTTCATTTCCTTTCTTTTCAGGTTTTATGAAAAGGAGACTTTCTTTGGACGACCCATCTACAACCAACCCTCCCATTGACGTCATTGAAAGCACTTTAAGGAGACAAAAGAGAGAAAGATTTGATGCTATGGAAAATCCGAATCAGGATCCTCCTCACAGACAGTCACATCTTGTGGACAATCAAACCGTTCTCATTGAACAAGAAGACGTAGCTGCTGGCCATGGACTTGCCGTCGCCCCTGCTTCCATTCTTCCACCTCAAGATAATTATCTGCTGCTGTAGGACTTCAAGGAGTCCAAAGAAACACCCAAGAACCTCTTGGTGCTGCCCTCATTCCACAAAACCAACAAAGAAGAGGAAATACACCAGTTCGAGTGGATAACCCACAACAAATTTCACCTGGGAATTTAGTTGGATTACAGAAACTCCCTTAACTACCTCAAGCCTTGATTAACCAAGGTTTACCTCAGAATCAGCCCCCTCAAGGACGAGCTCAACAGAATCAGCCTCGCCAACCTCAAATCATTGGAGATTTTGATTCTTCCGATGCATTCTTCTTGGATAGGAATCCATTTTTTCCTCCTTAGCGTCAAAGGAACGATTTTGAGATTAAAATTTAGATCATAGCCTTGGTGAAGCAAAACCAATTCCATGGACTGTCCACAGAACATCCACTTGACCATATCGACACATTTGAAGAGATATGCAGTACTACGCGTACAAATGGAGTTCCACCGGACTTCTTTAAGTGTAATATTTTTACATTCTCACTGA
Source organism: Anastatica hierochuntica (assembly GCA_900406275.1). Taxonomy (NCBI): domain Eukaryota; kingdom Viridiplantae; phylum Streptophyta; class Magnoliopsida; order Brassicales; family Brassicaceae; genus Anastatica; species Anastatica hierochuntica. The sequence continues at coordinate 5,649 of OVAN01005767.1, read as the reverse complement.
ATGATAAAGCTCTTAGATGGATGAAGTCACTACCACCACAATCCATCACCACCTGGGACGAATAAAAAGGTGCATTTTTGAGCCAATTCTCCACTAAGCAGAGATCGAGCTCCATTCAAAGCAAAATCTCTGGTTTTCAGCCAGGACCTACAAAATCCTTCTATGAAACATTAGAAAGGTTTAAGGAGTACACAAGGGACTGCCCAAACCATGGTTTCTTTGAAAGAAATCTATGGAACATCTTGTACAATGGTATCAACCATAAGTACAAACTTTCTTTGGACACGACCAGCAATGGGAGCTTTATGACTAAATTCGTGCCTGAAGCCAAGCTTTTGATTGAGAAAGTAGCTTCTAGTTACCCCAATAGTTGTCCTATTTAAGATAAAAACGTGCGTGGATCCAACAATTTAACAGAAGCCGCGCAAATTTCAGAGTTAAAAGAGATGATTTCTCAACTACGAAAAGATAGACGAGGAGTTCATGCTGTTGAGACCATTGGAGACGCCAACAAGACCCCAAATATGAAGTATTTAGAAGATGGAACATAAGAGAATGACGAAGAAGTGACCTACATTGGTAGAAATTTTGGAAACAAGGGATACAACCAAGGATATCGAAATAACTCAAATCTGTCCTACCAGAACAATAATGTAGAGAACCCTCAAGACCAATACTATCCGCCTTAAAACGCTCAACAAGGAGCTTCCTATCAGCCTAAGCAACAACCTTCTAACAAACGAATGTACCAAGTGAAGCAACCATTCACTTATCCTCAAGGCAATGCATTAAATCTGCAAGAGAGCAAGCTTGAGACAATGTTGAAGCAAATCTCTCAGGAGATGAAAAAAAACTACAAAGAGGTTAATGAGAGGCTGGACAACGTTTATAATGAGCTTATAACGAAGTATGAAGCCATTGTCAATCATGTCCAAAAGATTGAAGTTCAAATCACTCAAACGAGTGAAGCTATCAAGAAACAAGAAAACCTGACGAAATCCTTCTGCAAGGTCGCCAACTTAAGGGAAGCTATGGATGTCATATCTACTGCTAATACACCTATTCAATACCTCAATCCTCAAGGAATATCACCTCTGGATCATTTACCAAACGAATCTAAGAGAGCTTACAAGAGGAGAATCAAGACTATTCCTTTAAAGAAGATCGAATGCCCAAGAAAGTTTATCATTCCTTGCTCAATAAATAAAGTTAGGATTGATGATTTCTTATGTGATACTGGAGCTAATGTTAATATGATATCACTAAACATGGCTCTGGACTTAAGACTCTCAAACTTCCGGCCATCTCGAATATCTATCGAGTATGCTGATATGTCTGTATCCACACCGTATGGATTTTTCCGGATGTTATGCTTGAAGTAGGAGAATTTCTCATACCTACTAAATTTCAAGTTGTCTTCACTAAAGGACGGAAGAAAAATCCATTGATCCTTGGCTCTCAATTCTTAGCTACTGCTGGAGCAATCTTTGACTTCCCGAACAAAAGGATTTGGTTAGCAAGAGTGAACAAGCAAGTCTATTACCCTAGTGTGAGCTACAAATCCAGAACATATGAAGCTATTTTGGGGGACAAGAAAGTTAGTCTAAACCCTGGAGATAGCCGCAAGACACAGCAAGTCTCTTTGAAAGAAGCTACATCCACCAAAACGCCAATTTCTTAAAAACCGACGAAAATGGATGCAAAGAAAGACTCTTGTGCCATCGAGTTACAAACTAACCATTTATGGGACGTGTATGAAGAAGTGGAAGAGGTCTACAAGTTGCCAATGTCCTATGCTTAAGTCAAGATCTGAATCCCATTCGACATTGATTTGAAGAACGATGAAATGTACAACAAGAAGCTCGAGAATACTATTAAGCTATTTCCGAAGGCAATTGTGATATGTGAAGCTATTGGAGGCAGACTTGATGATCTCAAATCACCCTCTACACCACCAACTCTAGAGACTTAAGAAGCTAAAGGAACAACAATTCCTTTAGTGGAAACCGATCACACCTAAAAAGTAAAAGGAGTCGAACTAAAGACTCAAAACAAGCGCTTGTGGGAGGCAATCCACACGATTTTAATTTTTATTTTTAATTTTTAGAACTTATTTAGATGTCTAATAGTTAATTTTTATTTTTGCAGGATTTTAGAAAATCAAGAAAAATACAAAAAAATTCGTACTCAAAAACAACCCTGAAAGTTGCTATGAGTAGGTGACGACTGCCAAAATATAGGAGTGTGCCATAGTATCTCAGTGGACCGGTGTCAGGAGCAAAATGCCTCAAAATCAGTTTTTTTTTTTAAATTTTGGCAAGAAAGAGGATCTAAATCGTCTAAGCCATCTACTGGAGCATTCCAAACATTCATTCTACACTGGAGAAGGAATTTAAAGACCGCCAATCAAGCTAAATCCTCAGATCAGAAAATTCTTGGAACATAGTGATGATATCATGAACAACCAAGAAGAAAAAGCTTGAGAAATGCCATCATTCGATCATACTAAAATACTGAGAGATATCCCGGAGAGCTCCAAACAGTACCAAAAAAGGTAAACAAGCCTCAAACCTCATTTTTTATTAACTAATACTATATGATAGGTGAGATGCCCGAGAGAAAACAATCTTGGAACGGTCAAAATCAAAAGTTGCCTGGAGGATCAAGTTTCTTAACAAAAGGAAACATGGAGATTTCTAGTACCCGACAAGCAAATCAACTCAAACCATCGAAGATGCCCGAGCAAAGTTACCATTATGAACAAAACAGCCCGGTTAGAATTTTGATTTTTCAAATTTTAATTTTTGGCTAATATTACGTCTTTGCCGGCTAGCCAATGAGCTTGGCTAAGCCAAAAGTGACATTTTCATATAAGAATCAGGTTGACGTACTAAAAATTTATCATTTAACTTTAAAGATTCGAGCAACAATGACCAGCTATCCAAAACGGTTCTTAATCCAGCCAAAAAGATGTTTCGAGAACTCAAGAACGTCTAAACAACCATGTTTTCAATCCTTTCGGGAAAATCATCTGTCAAAAATGTTTAAAAACAATTGGTACCAAAAAGAACATCCTAGAATACTAACCGACCATCTTGAATTCAGAACGACCAATCGGAACGCGTAACGGCCAAGGAAAAACACAACATGGCCGAGAACACGTCCCGACCGGCCGCCAAGGAGCTCAGGACAGGTGTGTGCCACACCAGGGCACACGACAAGTATCCATAGCATCATGCCTGAACCTTATGCCTCAGCTGAGGTCCATGACCGGTCGCCGTTGTCCCCACGACCGAGTCTTGCCGAGAAAAAGCACGCGGCAGGTCACATGGCCATACGGCCCTTCCGTGACATTCCACGACCGCTCGACATGTTTTCCACGGCCTGGACCGTGCCAAAACGTGTCCGTCGACCAGTCCTATAGGTAAGTTGCTCAAATTTTAAATTTTTAAGTCCAAAACCCATTTCTATGAAAATAAACCAATTTCCCTAAAATACTAAACCAGTTTGTAAAGAAAAGGAAGCAAAAACAAGGGTTTTGGTTTCTACTTTAGTAGTTCTGGATCTAAAACACTAAAACCTCATCTCTTTCTCTTTGACAACTCTTAGAACCCTAAATAACAAAATTTTAAAACTTTAAGTCCCTTGTTCTTCTACTCAATTATATTGATTTTTATTGAAGAATCTCATTCCTTTCGGCATTCAAACATCAAAGTATGTTCTTAAACTCTTTTTCTCTTAAAGTTACAAGTTTTAAGATTTCATAAATTTCTTACATTTAAGCTTTTCTTAGCTTGATTTTTAGAAATTTCCTTTAGAAAAGCTTGTGGGATTCATGGATTACACTTAGAACATGTCAAATTGCTTGTTTTCACTATATTTTGAAATTTCAAATTTTTTAATTTTTGAGAGCATAAAAATCCGAAAATTAGTGATTAAATTTGATGAATTTGCTTGTTCTAGAGCCATTTCTTTATGTATAATTAGGATATGCTAGTTATTTTGTGTCATTTGACTTCAAAATTAAAATTTTTTGGTGCTGGTTTTTGGCTAAGTGTATTAAATCCGAAAATGACTTTGAGTTTTTGAGAAATTTGAGTTCTTACTTGTTTGATGTTTTTGATTTGTTTCTCATATCATTTAGATGCTTCTTTTCTATTACAATTGCTTTGAATCTATATTGTTTCTCTTTAAAGTTTTCAAGAGACTCACTTTTTCTTTGAGTTTTGATTTTGTAGGATATTCAACAATGAATAATGAGGAGAATGTGAGGGAATCAACAAGGATAGCCATCCGAAAGGAACGAGCTTTGAAGATTCAAGAGCCTAGAAATCCTTCTAAACCCGGAAAATCCAACAAGTTGAAGACATCTACTAAGAAGGATTTAAAGAAGGTGAAAAAGAGACATGGAAAAGACGTTGCTAGTGAGAGTGAAGCCACTTTGAGTGATGAATCAGATGAGAATGGAGAAGACACACAAGGAGAGGAGATGGTTTTTGTTCTGGTTTCTCAAATCATCAATGATGTACCAAAGTCTCCACCACCAAAGAAACAAAGAAAATCGAGAGCTAAAGAACTTAAGCTCACAGTTTTGGCACCTACAGAACCAAGAAGAAGAGTTGTTGGACCAAAATTGGATCCAAATATTGATTATGGGGCTGCCCTTGCTACCATAAGGGTTCAAGCTCCACTAAAGATTGATTTTCCAACACTTGATACTCTAGGATTGAAAAGAGATGTCACCCTGACCCAAAAAAAGAGCTAAGGCTCAAGATGGAGTTCTCACTTTCTCAGCTAAAGATACCTCTTACTCTTTGACTATTGGTGAGTTGTGTGAGATTTTGCACTTGGAATGTTCAGCTGAAACGAAGTTTAGCTCGAATCATGATTCCTACACCGTTTGGGATTGCTTTGCTCATGAGACACTTAGACCAAGGCATTCAGAGGAGGCCAAGATTGGACATCCAGCGGTTCGGTATGTGCATATGCTCATTTTGCAGAGGATCTTCAGTAGGACCGAGCAGAGTACAATGCTTAGAGATGAGTTCTTCATCCTTATCTCTCCTTTTGTTGCTAGTCCTCAGAGAGCCAACTATGGGCTCTCATTGCTAGGAGAATGATAGATGTGAAGCATGAGGCTGCAAAGGAGAGTAGAGAGCCTACTTATAGGTCTCATTTTTGAGAGATCATCATTGCTATCCTCATTTCTAGAGGAGTGGACTTGAGTGCTGATACTCCAATGGATTGCAGTGGATTGTGGGAACCGAAATTCTCACTGTCAATGTTATGTGGTTCACAGACTCTCTGTAGCAAAAAATCGACAGATCAAGCAGTGAAACATCCCACTGATCCCAGAGCGTCTTGCGGAGAGCGTCTACTGCAACCCTGTCGCTAATCCCACTGACTCTCGACATCACCAATTTGAACCTTGTCATGAAATCTCGAAGAGATTCGTCCTCGCGTTGGGACAGGCNAAGAGAGTTGGCAAAAACTTCCGATGGAGTTTCGCCTCAGACGGGAGAACCACTCGAGGGCGACTCCCTGGAGATGCTAGACGAAAAGGTGGCAGAAGCCAGCTTCTTTTTCGGCCTCCTTGAGTTTCGATCTCGCCAGCGCGATCTGGAAACTCTGAAAGTAAGCTTTCGGGTC
>OVAN01005766.1:0-22812 GCA_900406275.1 Anastatica hierochuntica | reverse complement strand
TATATATAAACTTTTCAATGCAAAATTAGTTATATATTTTACTTTTTGTTGTTGGTATTATTTAGATTCCTTTGTTACTGATTTTTTTTTGTAGTTAGATAGATAATTAATAATGTTTCAATTTAAAAAAATCCAGAATTAATCATTTCTTAATTTGTGTGTATAATCCTCAAAAACCAATTATTTTTGATATGGACGTTGTACGATTTAAAGAGAAAATAAAAATAAAATATAAACAACGAAACATGTTCAAAGAATATCCTTCGGTTATATTATACCTCTCTCCTCTCGCCGTCGGCCCTTGATCTTGTTTGTGAAACCTGAAACTGCGAAGCCCTAATTTTTAAGGTGAAACTGATGGCCGGCGTTTTCTCCGGAGCCACTGTCGGTTTAATCGTTACTTATGGAATCTTCGGTTGGTTGAGTCTTAGATTTCTCTGTAGTTTCTCGAAGCTTCCCTTTGCGTTTCTTGAGCTTGAATCCTTTGGTTTATAAGTTTGTTTTTCGGAAGCTGTGGGATTAAGGGACGAGGTTCGTGAGACATGTGTGCCTCAGTTCTTCTTTCTTCTGGTCTCACGATTTATCTTTTGAAGGTGTTGGGGTTTGGTCAGAAATCGTGGCGGTTTGGTCAGAAATCGTGGCGGTTTGGTCGATTGGGCCTACCGGAGGGCATGGGTGGTTTAGGTTATACTTTGGGTTGATTGAATCGACCTTGGATAAAGCTTGCCATCTCTGGTTTGTGGTGTGGCTCATGGTGTTAAACCATTACAATCTTCTCTGATATAAGCTTCAAGTTTCATAAAGCTTGATGTTTTTTTATAGTTTGTCTCTAGTAGATCCAGTTTAGGTAGTAGTTTGGTCTTTTCTGAGAACTGGTTACAAGGGTGGAACATATTTGTGTTGCTTTGTGCTTTGATCGTCTGTTCGGTCTTAGTGGATTTTGGGTTGATTGAGAGGAGCCCTCCTCCTACTAGTTAGGATCAACGGTTATTTCGGATCTTCAGTAAAGAGTCGTTTCTTCTTGGCACTTTTATGGTGTCTATGTTCGTTGGCCTGGTTGTTTTCTCATAGGAGTTTCTCGTGGCTCAGTGTCAGTCAGTGAGCAATATAATGAGTGCCGTTTGGAGAACCTTCGTAATAAGTTTGGCTTTTGAAGCTCAGCTCCATTTCTCCTCCTTTCAATTTCGTTTTCCTCTAAGTTCGTTCTTATCTTTAAATTTCAATTTGTTCTTACCTTTAGTCCTTTTCTTTAGTGTTGTATTTTTTAGTGGTTCTAGTTTCGTGTATATTTGGTTCTGGGTATCCTTTTATGTTGTAGCTCGGATTATGTGTTAATCCGCTTTTGGCTCCGGAAGTCTCCCTTTAGACTTGCTAGCTTTTGGCTCCGAAAAGACTTTGTTCTTTGTCGGCTTTATACGACAACCTTGTAATTTTCTTATAATAAAATCTTCTAAATGGAAAAAAAAAACAACGAAACAAGTTAGCCTCCCAGAATCTGAGGTGAAACAAAAAATCACAGAAAAAAAATCATTAGGATGAAAAAAAGGAAAGGGAAATGTTGGGTGCCAGCTACTTTCTGGGAAGATGAATCCTTACAAGACTATGGGTTGTGTAGCTTTCTAAGTGACTATGGGAATGTTTGGTCTTGCAATAAGACAAGCACCGAAACAGTCAACATTGAAGAGGAGAATTTCGATAAAATTGTTCCTTCGCACCTACAACGCAAAAGGTTTTTTTAATCCATGCTTAAAGAATTCATCAAAGTCAAAGACAAAATTTTGCAAGCCATGAAGGACTAATCACATTTGTAGGATCAAAGAAATGCGCTAAATCATACTTTTGGATACTAGAAGTAAGAACTCACTGCAAGGGGTATCTATTGTCAACATCAAAGTCTAAAGCAACTCGAAATTTAAATTTATACAAACATTTGATAAATCAAGTGAATGCAAAGTCTTCAGAGTCAACAGTCGTACTTCACGACTTAAGATTTTTCTACAACAATCTCAACAATACGATTAATCTGTTGTAAGAATCATTAGGTATGGTCAAATACGTTAAGGTTAAATGTGTTAGGGTCATTAATTAGTTAACCTATTTTGTAGTGGTCTGTGATAAAGAAAAGGTTTTGAGCATAAATACTATGGAAAATTAATGTGTAGATACTTTTGGCAACTTCTAGTTTGATAAGGGGCCTAACTAGAAATTATTTCTTTATAAATAGAGGGTTATGGTTCTCTAACCGAAAATACATAAACTTTGTGCATCCCATCACCAGAAAACTAAAGCAATGGACTCATTGCTTTGGAAGATCCATTCTCTAATTTATTTAAATTCCTAAACAATAGATTCATCAGGTATGCTTCCGCTCTAATTCTTGTTAATCAGGAACTTATATGGATTATGGTTTTATAGATTAATAAATCTAGCAAGTGGTATATTCAGTTTCTAGTTGATCTAAAATTTATAAATATTTTCTGATTTTATTTATTATAAGTTCGGATTTATGTTTGTTCTGATAAATTAGATTATTGAATATGTTGTTGATAAAGTTTATGATCGTCTAAGTATTATGGGATTTGTCTTTTCGATTTTTTTATTAGATCTGATAAGTTTGCATGTTTAGGTCTAATTTTGGATAATGATTCTATAGACAAACATGTATAAAACATAGATCTAAAGTTGCTGGAAAATTCGATCCATGTTTTTCATTAATTTGGCTACTGATTATCGGAATATAAATTTATTTTTGAAAATTCAAATGAAAATTTTCTGATCAAGTCTAAGGCCATTGACGACTGATCCGTTTTCTTTTAGGGTTTCAGTCAAAACCATAGATTAAAGAGAAAAGGCTTTTACGTAATTATTTATGTGTGTTTAATGAAGCTCATGTTTCATGTTATCAGTTATTGGGCTTTCATTTAAGTTTTGACCAAAACTAAATAAAATACAAGTAAAAAGGTGGCGCTTGGGCCCGCGGCCAGAGAAATGATTTAAATATGGGGTTGGTTTGAATGCAACATCTTTCTTCAATGCCACATTAACTTTGTTGTATATAGAACCCCAGACTTTTAGTACAAGAATAAAATTCAATTTTAAATCAATAAATAAATTTGATAGTACAAGTTTAATATTAGAAGTGGATTAATTAAATCAAGATTCTAAAGGAAGACATCTTGAGGATATTTTTCCCTGAAAAATATTAAATGATGTATGTATGTAAATTTGTGCGGATACAATTCGGCCCAAAGAAGGATTTGTATTTGGCCAAATTTACATGTATATGTGTGTGTATTTTCATGTGAATATTAAATCGGCTCAAAGGAAAGTTTAATTTTTGGTCGAAATACACATATACCTGTGATGGTAAACATGTGGTAATTATATGGATATAAACATGTGGATGATAAATTGGCCCAAATGAAGGTTTTATAATTTATCATGAATTATTGTGAGTGTTTGATCGTGACAACAAGAGTACTGCTAGTAGTTAATATTATTGTCCAGAGACTTGATATTAAAGTCACACTTGGTATCTTAGATGGGAAATGTACAATAGTTTGATATTTATTATTGATTTTTTTCAGTTAATGTGTCATTAATTAGGTTTTGTTTTCTCTTTACAGCAAATGTTGCTACTCTATCTGCCAACTTAAGATCAATTCCAAAATTTACGGGTTCTAACTTTACTGAGTGAAAAAGTAAAGTTAAGATTATTCTTGAGTGTATGGATCTTGATCTTGCGCTAAGGATGGAACAACTTGCTTCTCCCTACGGATTGTTGAGTATAAGGCTGATTATGAGAAGTGAGAGCGTTACGATCGCATTGGTCTGATGATCATTAAGGACACCATTCTAAAAACCTTCAGAGGTGGTGAGGAGATCAATGATCTCAAACAGTTCCTTGCCGAGATGGATTGACGCTTTGCAAGAAGCAATAAGGCAAAAAAAAGCAGTTTTTGCATCGCTTTAGTATGATGAGGTATCACGGTAAAAGAAACATAAAAGAGTACATTTCAGAAAAATCCAACATTCTTTCAAAGCTAAAGAAACTTAAGACTGAGCTTGTGGATGAAGTCATCATCTTCTTTGTCTTGAACTATTTTCCTCCACAATTCAATCAATTGAAATCCAGTTATACCACACAGAAAGAGCAATGGTCTCTTAATGAGCTTATTGCGTATTGTGTGCAAGAGAAAGATAGAATGAAGCAAGGAATGACTGAAAGTAATCATATGGTTTACACCTCTAAGGGTCAGGGCAAAAGAAGGAATTCGAGTAAGAATGATGTTGCTAAGGGTCCAACCCAAAAGAAACTAGGTATGACCTTGATTACGGTTACTACGGTTAAGGTTGATTAACCACCTATTACGGTTAAAAAAATGCTTAACCTTAACCTTAATCATTTAATATACAGTTAAAATGTTTACGGTTAAATATGATTATGGCTAAACGGTTACGGTTAGCTACGGTTACGGTTATATGATAATTAAGATATGGTTAATAATTTTAATTATTATTATATATAAAAAAAAACTATTTTGATAAAATAAATAAAATTAGAAAAATTAATAATAATAATTATATTAAAAATAAGTTTGAAATTTTAAATGTTAAATCCAAGAAAAAAAATTATTTTACTTTTCTACACTAAAACAAAGTTGGAGTTCTTATTATATTTAAAAATTTGGACTTTTTTCCAAAGAGGTTATAAAACCATTTATCTACATAAATTTAGATTAGTAAAAAATGATCACATTATTGTTTAAATTTATCAAATCCAAACCTCTTCACGTTTAGCCTTATATAATCTAAAATAATGGTATTTTATACTTCGTCTCTTCCTCCATCTTTCTTATAGAAGTATTAAAACAAATATGAGAATAAAAGATGGAAAAAGAAAAAGTGAATATGTTTAACGAATCGGCATAACAAATCCTCACAAATTTGATCTAAACAAACCGTATGACGGTGACGAGAAGCTCTATCCAAATGAAGCGTCAGAAGTAAAAAAAACACAATTCAAAAATTGTTCAATTGAGCAACAATACTAATGAGAGTTTTATCACTCACAATTTCAACCGGAACAAATTTTATTACGACAAAGAAGAGTTTCTTCGCAACAGAGCAATGAAAAAACTCCATCAGAAATGCTCAAGATTTGGTTGCCTAAATATTTTAATGTTTGTGTCATTTAATAATTTTTTTCTTTTGTTTTCCATCATCTCTATCAAGTCACTTTTCTTTTTCTTTTTTGTGGATAGTGAATATTTCATAGACAAATATTGTTAGAAGTTTTTGATGGATTTTGGATTGAAAAGAGCAAATCAACATCAAATACATTATGAAGATAGAATTGAAAGCAATTTACTTTGGTATTTTTGGCATTTTTAAATGAATAAATTTGAATTATGATTGCATTTTATAAGATGAATAAATATATGATGTATACCCCAACGCTAATGAAAGTGATAGTCGAACTATGAACTATGAAAATAATGGTATCGATCAAATTTTTTCGATGCATAAGGTTCTTGCATATTGTTATTAATACAATCCACATAAAATATGTATATATATATATATATATTGAAAAACGGTTAATATTACAATTTTACGGTTGAATATCATGGTTAACCGACGGTTTAGATACTGTTATGGTTAATTAACGATTACGGTTAACTAACGATTGCGGTTAAAATTTTCGTTTAACCATAACTAATATATTTTTACGGTTGACAGACCGTAATCGTTTCGTACGATTATGGTCTGGTTACGATTTGAAAATGTAACGATTACGGTCCAAAATACGGTTACGGTTTGGTTTTGGCCATGCCTAAAAGAAACAGGATAAGGATGAAATCACATGTTTCTTTTGCAGGAAGGGTAGACACATGAAGAAGGAGTGCTAAAAGTATCATGCTTGGCGTGATGAGAAAGGTATGTTCCTTGCTCTGGCCTGTTCAGAAATAAACTTAGTTGAAGTGCCTAGAAACACTGGATGGTTAGAATCTCCTGCTACTAACAACATGAATGTTTCACTTTAGGACTGCTTGAGCTATCGAAATCCAACTAATGCTAAAAGACGTGTTCATGTGGCTAATGGGATTCCGGTTCATGTGGAGATAGTTGAGTATTTTAGATTGTTTTCTTAAATCTATTTATTTTCTGGGCGTGGAAGACACTTTGATTGTACCGTATTTGAGATGAAATCTGGTTTTTGGTCCTTATTTAGACAGATCTGGTTATTCTTGTCTAACTGAGAATAGAAAAGCTACTTTTTCTTTAAATCCTCCAGTTCTTATTGGAATTGGTAAACTTTTGGATGATTACAATGTTTATATGTTTGACACTTTAAGCTCTAATGAGGAAAGTTTAAGTGTTAAATCAAGGGGAAGTAAACGTAAGTTTGAAAAGGTAAATTCGGGAACTCGTGGCACAAACACTTATGTCACATCACTAGAAATAGAGTTGAGTGACTTGTGTTAGATGGTATATTGAGTTTTATTGACTTCACTGATTGTGATGTCTGTGTAGATTGCATTAAAGGAAAACATATCAAACATAAGAAATTAGGTGCATATAGAGCTACGAAAGTTCTTGAGTTGATACATACGAAAATTTGTGGAACGTTTCCTACCCCATCTTGGAACGGTCAACAATACTTCATATCATTCATTGAGATTACTCTAGATATGCATACTTATTTCTTACTCATGAAAAATCGGAGTATTTGGACGTGTTCAAGAATTTTAAGGATGAGGTTGAGAACCAACTCGACCGAAGTATAAAGTTTTTCATATCTGATCGTGATGGTGAATACTACGGTAGATATGATGGTTCATGTGAACAACGTCCATGACCATTTTTTAGATACCTAAAGGAGTGTGGAATTGTGCCTTGGTACACTATGCTTGTGTATCCCAACATGAATGGTGTTTATGAGAGAAGGAATCGTGGATCTAGTGAGGAGTATGATTAGTCATTCTACCTTACCTGAATCACTATGAGGAGAGGCACTAAAGATTGCAGTTTATATTCTTAATAGGGTATCAACTAAAGTGACTACTAAAACCCCTTATGAGCTTTGGACTGGCATAAAATCTAGTCTAAGCCATCTTCGGATATGGGGATGTCTAGCTGAGGCAAGGCCTTATAAGCCATATGTAAAGAAATTTGATTCAAAAATTGTTAGCAGTTACTTTATTGGTTATTCTGAGGGATCACAGGGCTACAAGTTCTATGATCTCACACTAAAGAATATTTTTGAGATAGAAACAAGTACGTTCTTTGAGGATGTTGAGTTTGTTGGGGAGAAAAGAAGTTAGGGATATCATCTTTGAGGAAGAATCGGTTCCAATTCCTATACTGATTCATAAAGTTGTTTTGGATAAAGCAAACCCAGATCCTCAGGTTGATACTGAAGTTATTGCTCAAGTTGATACTAAAGTTATTCCACCAACTCAGAATGTCGATGATATCGATCCTGAAGGTCAAACTCAAAATCCTTAAGAATTAGTGCAACAAGATCAAGTTGCTTGAAGGCGGTCCATCGGAGTGCTATTATCGATGATTATATAGTATTTTAGATGGAACAAAAGGAAAATCAAACTCTTATGGAAGATGATCCTATAACCTTCAATCAGGCTATGAGTAGTTCCATCTCAGATAAGTGGATTGAAGCAGCGAATGAAGAGTATCAATCGATGCTAAACAATCAAGTTCGAGACATCGTTTAGTTACCGGAAAGAAAGAAACCTATTTGTTGCAAATGGATATTTAATACCAAGAGGAATTTGAATGGTAATGTAGAACGATATAAGGCTCGTCTAGTAGCTAAAGACTATACTAAAAAAGAGGGGATTGACTATAAAGAAACCTTCTTTCAAGATTCATCGAAGGATTCTTTTTGGACAGTCATGGCTCTTGTTGTACAATATGATTTGGAGCTTCATCAGATGGATGTCAAAATCGCGTTTCTCAATGGAGGCATTGATGAAACAATTTATATGGAGCAGCCAGAAAACTTTATCTAGGGTTATGCAAAGAATATAGTTTGCAAATTAAAGAAATCCATCTATGGGCTAAAACAGGTTTCCCTCAATGGTACCACAAATTTCATAAGGTTATCATCTCCTTTGGATTTGAGGTGAATTTGGTAGAGGATTGTGTGTATCAAAAGTTCAATGGGAGCAAGTGTAGTTTCCTGGTACTATATGCCAATTACATACTATTGGCCACTAACGATATGAGAATGATGGTTGAAACCAAGAGGTTTCTTAAGAAAATTTTTGAGATGAAAGATCTTGGTGAAGCATCATTTGTATTAGGAATCTCGAGATTCATCGAGACCGTTCTCGAGGAATTCTTAGATTATCACAAAAGAGCTATATCGATAAAGTACTTAAGAGATTTGGCATGCAGGATTGCAAACCAGGTGATACCCCAGTAGCTAAGGGAGAAAATTTTTGTCTCAATCAGTGCTCTAAAAGAAATCTAGAAATTCAAGAAATGCAAAAGATCCCTTTTGCATTGGCACTAGGGAGTCTAATGTATGCTCAAGTTTGTACGCGTCCGGATATTGCATACATAGTTGGACTTTTGGGCAGAAACTTAAGTAATCCAGGCATGGACCATTAGAAGGCAGCCAAAAGACTCTGAGGTACTTTCAGAGAACAAAAGACTATATGCTCACATAACAAAGATCAAATAATTTGAAGATCATTGGGTATTTTGATTCTAATTTTGATGGATGCCAAGATAGTAGAAAACTACATTGGGATATGTCTTTCTGTTGGATGGTGGTGCTATATCATGGCGCAGTGCAAAACAGTCACTCGTAGCTTCCTCCACCATGGTATTTGAATTGATAGCAGTTTACGAGGCATCCAAACAGGGAATCTAGCTGAAATTTTTTTCACAGAGATGCAAATTTTGGACGGAATTGAAAGACCACTAAATTTATATTGTGATAATAAGGCAGTTTTTTGTATTCCAAAAACAATAGGAGTTCGGTAAATTCTAAACATGTAGACATTAAATATGGAGTCATAAAGGAAAGGGTACAAAGTTGCGAGATTTTATAGAATACTTAGCAGATCCCCTTACGAAAAGTATTGTGCCTAAGGTCTTTCATGAGCATACTGCTCAAATGGGCATTTCAGTGTTTGAGGATTATTCGGTTTAGTGGAAGTTTGTCATCTGGTTTTGTTCTATGTTTGTTTTGGTTGTGTTATGCACAATTTTCTCATCAGAAATAAAGTTTAAAGTAAATTTTTGTTTTACACTTTGTACAATAAAGTTAAAAAATCTCACTAAAGTAGGACCAGTTGAAAATCAACATGTACTTACCACCTTTCATGTGATTTTTTTTTGATAAACACCTTTATGTGATTTTCATGACACACTTTTCATAATTGATCTATGTTATTTAGTTGTATTGATTTCAGTGACCAAGGAAGGCTTAGTTATGAGTAATATAACAAAATTTGCCATGATCCTACGTTGTTACAACCAATGGACGAGATTGTCTTATGCTCTCGGAATTAATGGCATATTTGAGCTCATAAAATCTATCGCAGTTTCAGGTACATATATGACCCAGTGGAAGATTGTAATAATCATTAGGTGGGATCAAATATGTTAAGGTCAAATGTTTTAGGGCCATTAATTAATTAACCTATTTTGTAGTAGTCACTTTGTGATAAAGAAAAGGTTATAGGCATAAATATTATGGAAAATTAATGTGTGGATACCTTTGGTAATTTCTAGTTTGATGAGGGATCGAACTAGAAATTTATTCTCCATAAATAGAGGTTATGGTCTCCAAAGCATCCCTAATACAAAATACAGGAACTGTATACATCCCATCACCAGAGAACTAAAGTCATTCAGGGTTTTCTTTGGAAGATTCATTCTCTAATTCATTCAGATTCCTAAGCAATGGATTCATAAGATACGCTTCCGCTCTAGTTCTTATTAATCAAGAATTGATATGGATTATGGTTAATAAATCTAACATCTATTGGACTCCAATTACACTTGCGCCTTCTAGAGAGAGAACATACACTTAAACATACATTCAAGTCCTCCATAACACAAATACGAAGACAAAGCACTTTAAATCTCCCTCTAAAACTAAGTCACAATCATGATATATGAAAATTTCAACTACTCTAAAATTAGAAAAGCATCTAATTGCCAATGTGCTAGGAATTGAAAACATACTATCGAAGTTAGTGTCTTCGTCAGGGAAGGGGAAATCAAGCCATGTCTCAGGATGCATCCCAAAATCCCTCGTAAGTCCAACTACTCCCTCATTAGCATATACTGCTTCTTCAACATTGTGCTCCTTCGAATTCGCCCCTCCTTCAGAACGAAATAACAAGAAATTTGTAAACACTAATATTAGTATGTTTCTAGAGAGCTTCGAGGTTGCAGTCCCTAACCTACCTCTGATCTAAATGAAACATGAGACGACAAATAACTAAGTAACATAAGACGAAGTTAGAAACCAAGTCAACAAAATGGAATGTCGAGAGATAGAAAGGAGGTAGAGATTAACTAGGGTAAGGGTCGTAGAATTTGGGTTTTTATAGTGTGGACACGAGTCAATTTCAGATATTGATAATGTGTCATATTGTGAGAGAAAGTTGAATAACTTTATAGTATAATTACTCCTTTGAATTTTTAGCTCAAATACAAAATTCTCAAAGTATGGTATGAAAGAAATATGCTCGCAATCATATGAAATTATCGCAATTTTAGGTGATTATATACATTGCAAGTGTGCAACTATATCAATTAATTTTTAATTTAATGGATACATGCAATTTATAGAATGGACTTTATTTTTATTATATAAACACATAGCTGTTTATGGACAAATAAACATAAGTTTACATTTTGTTTCTCTGAAGAAAATTCAACTATTATTAAAATTAGTTGGTTGGATCGCATATAATACAGGTACAAAATTTTTATAAATAATTATAGATTTGATAGTATAGTATTTTGTTAGTTTTAAAAATATTTACGTCTTTGTTATCTTGAAAATCTTGATTTTAAAATTCATGTTGTATTATATTTAAAATTTTTTACTATATTTATTTCATAAATTTGACAAATATGGTTCATATTCTACATGTGAGTGAAATATTTTTGTTATTTTGACATTTTATGCCACTAAAAAATATGACACTAAATGACATATATCCTAAACTATTTATTTTAAGACCGCATAGTATAGTATTTTGTTAGTTTTAAAAATATTTACATCTTCGTTTTCTTGAACAACTTGATTTTAAAATTCATGTTGTATTATATTTTAAATTTTTTACTATATTTATTTATTTCTTTCTTAAATTTGACAAATATGGTTCATATTCTTCATGCAGGTACAAAATTTTTATAAATAATTATAGATTAGATAGTATAGTATTTTGTTAGTTTTAAAAATATTTACGTCTTCGTTATCTTGAAAATCTTGATTTTAAAATTCATGTTGTATTATATTTAAAATTTTTTACTATATTTCTTTATTTATTTCTTAAATTTGACAAATATGGTTCATATTCTACATGTAAGTGAAATATTTTTGTTATTTTGACATTTGATGCCACTAAAAAATATGACACTAAATGACATATATCATAAACTATTTATTTTAAGACCGCATAGTAGATGTTAACTTACCACGAGTTACATTTCTTCCTTTTTTTGGTTTTTGAAAAATAGAAAATGTGATTATAGATCATTTCAATTTATATAATTTCAAAAAAAAAATCATTTCAATTAATTATATGAATATATGAACGTCAAAAATGAATAAGTCATTCTACTTAACATATGTAGTGTTTAAGAGTATTTGTGAATCTTGAGAGAGAGAAGACAAGAACTGAATAGAAACAATGGAAAGAAGTGAATCTTTATTAATGATCAAGAGTGTGAGATCGATTACAATGGAGGCTTATCATCGACCAAGGTCTTAGCTAGGACTCGAGTTTCTTAATCAAGATGTGCATAAAGTAGAAGTAAAAGAGGTTGTGTGTTCACATTAAGGTTTCTCTAATATCTTATATAAATGTTTCTAAAAGATGTTTTATATCTTTTAAATATATTTGAATAATTATCAATTTGATTCATAGTTTATTAGGGATATTTCCTTTTATTTAGCGAAGACTAGTTTTTTTCTCGAAAGATATGAATCTTTGGGTATATTCACTGTGTCTTGGTTCAGACCATAACTTAGGTTTGTGACCTTGGTTAGGGTCATGGTTTAAACAATCTTTGATAGAACTACATTCAGCGCCCTCGGTCTGGTTATGGTCCGAATTTAAGGGAATAAAATTACCCCATCATTTGTCTTTATAATGTGAAGAGTATATTAGTTCTTTGAGTCCGGGGAAGTAGCCAATGTTATTTTGAAACTCAAATGCATTGGTTAAGTTGCACCTTTAGCCATGGCTACTGCGAATTGATCGCTTTGAAATGGCACGTTTGGGCTTGGATGCTGATTTTTGATGACTCATATGGGCCCAAGAGGTAAGGACCTACTTAGAAAAGGGAGATAAGAGCAGAAATTAGAGTTCTTTCCCTCACTTCGCATCCCTGTAATCCATAGAGCTTAACCCTAATTCTCTCTTTCAATTACCCTTCTGCAATTTTCCAATAAGTTCTTTCCCTTTTCTGGCCATTTCTCACTTCCTGGTTGCAGTTTCGTGACTAGCATCGCCCCCTTTTGGTACTCATCATGGCCGGTTGCGATTCCCTCTAGGGTGTTGTCAAGATCTCGGCATCAACACTCATGTCTTGGATCAAGCAAATGTTTTTAAATTTTCCCATAGTGTTTACGGCATATTCCTCTGGTTGCATGTTCTGACCTTGCTATGTCCTTCTTCTTTGCAGGATATGCATCGTTAATACCGCAGACCCTTGACTGCCTTTGTATCTTCAACATTCATATAATATTTTTGTCCTGTAACGTATCTCCTTAAGGTAGATATACGATGTTGGATTGTTGCTTTGGATCATTAGCTATGCCTTAGAATAAAAACCACATCGCTTTAGGCCCTCTGAAGAAGGAAGATTATAGGTTATTCTAATTTTAGGGATGTCATCTTATTTTTTGAAATCCAACTTCCATTGGATGGAGGGTAAGAAGTTAGAGGGAGTAACGAGTCATAATCAGGGACTACCATAAACTCATCAGAGATGTAACTAGAGCAAGGGCAAAGCTCTAGCCTATTCTCTGAAATCGGCGATCCCTACATAAAGGTCGAAGAGTCACTACTTAATTCACAACAATTCTCGGAGTCAAATATTTTGGGACTTATGGGGATCAAAACATTAATTCAACCAGGTTTAAGAACTCGCTAGGTGGTAGTCAGACACTCGAATTGGTCCTAGCGATTAATCTATTAATAGGAGATTTTTCGGAGATTAATCGGGACTAGTTTTTATATATATATATATATATATATATATATAAATATAATTTGCAGGAAATGTTGCCTATTGTTCAACGATTGAGTTGGTATTTTTTATTTTATTTAGCTTCAATGAACATAAATTACTATTATACCCATTATATTCTTCCTACAAACTGTCATCTGCAACCTAAATTTTAACGAATTTTTTCTATATTTGAGCATTTTCACATGACTTTCAACGTGGTTTTGCATATTTATGATAGATTTATATGAAAGAATACGATTTGGATCATAAACAAGATTGAATAGAGAAAAAACAAGAGGATTACAAAAAAATATTTCTCTATCTCTAAAGAGCGAAAAATAGAAACCCCTTCCTTTCCTAGTCGTTGTCGTCGTCTTGGTGCGGCCACCATCTTTTCTGATGGCAAAAAAAATCTTCACCGCCTTTCTGTCACCCTCCCCATCACTCATCTACCACTGCTTCTAGCTCCTCCCCTCCCAAGGAAAAGTGTCTTCCAGAGGCTTCGTCACAAGGTGGATCTGTTCCAGCTTCTCCAAATTTGAACTCAGAGAAGGTCACAGACAAGATCTCTTCTCCAGATGGTTCCACGGAAACGCAGGGACCTCCGACAGCAGACCTGTCAAATGCTACCAAGGACCCTCCGTCGGGGGCTCTGCTTCTACTTCCTCTTGTGTGTAAGCTCATTCGACAATCTCAGGTTCACAGGAAATCAAGATCCCTCACCAGAATGAGCAAGAATACGCCTCAACAAAACAGACATGGAAGATCTTCTTGTGGGCTCCTCCGGAAAGATGAACAAAAAAGGCACCCTTTTTACTCTCGATTCAGGTGAGTTATGTGTTATTATTCCCAACGAGATCATTACAAAAAATTGAGATAAATGGGAAAGATTCATTGTGGGCCAATTCCATGGAAACCTTCCTTCCAAAGGAGCCTTGCACGCTATCCTTAACAGGATATGGAGTCGACAATTCAGGGATATCTCTATCTCAAAGATAGGTCCAAAGACGGCCAAACCCCGAACGCAGAGACCAGATTACGGGTTTTAAGTCAAGGAGCTTGGCACATAGAAGGCCAAATTATGTTTGTGGCTAAATTGGAGCCAGGTTTGACGCCAACCATGCCTGAGCTCTCAGAGTTTCCGGTATGGCTAGAGTTTTGAGGGGTTCTGCCACACTTATTTTCAGAAGAAGGTTTTGAACACATCACAGGCCTCTTAGGGCACCCGATTTTCTGTCATCCTTCGACAGTAAACCTTACAAATCTCGAAGAATGGAAGTTTGTAACAATAATCAACCCATTAAAACCTCTCCATGAGGCTGTTAATGTGCATTTTGAGGCTGGTTAGATTCATCGAGTGGAGGTCTCCTGCCCCTGGCTCTCGCCCTTATGTGATTTCTGCAAAGAAACTGGTCACACGATAAAGAGATGCCCCTCAGCTCCCATTACTTGTGCTGGCTGCAACTCCGCTGCCCATCTGCTTGAATCTTTTCCAAAGCTCAAAAACATAGTTTCTCAAGGGAAACCTTAGGAAGAAGCTTCCAAACAACAAAGGAAAAACCATAGAAGAAGAATGAAGGAGAAAAGTCACAATGAGAAGGTTCCTAACGAGAAATCCTCTCTACCAATTAGCAAGAAGAAGTCTCATGAAAACCCTTCTCTCCAGGTTGATATGTGGAAATTCTCTCCTGCAGCAATAGCTGATCAAGCCTCTCATTCTGCCACATCTTCCTCAGAATCGTCTCTTGTTTCCTCTTCAACCTCAGAAGGTCAAAATGAATCCTCCTCTTATGAATATCCTATGGAAGAGGATGATAACCTCGAAGACAACTCCCCTTTTTTCAAAGTGATCTCAAAGAAAGAAAGAAAGGCGCCAACAGCGAAACTCCGAGAGGCAGGGCCTCAAAAAATCTAAAAAGCTCTAATGCAGAAAGTCGTCACTTTTTGTTGGAACGTAAGAGATTTTAATTAGCAGACTAAGCAGAGATGTTTCAAGACATGGCTATGGTAGAAGAAGTTGCTCTTTGGTAGTATAGTAGAGACAAGGGTGAAGCAATCCAAGTCTCATATATATATGCGTACTTTGATTCCTGATTGGCAGATAGAAGCAAATTATGAATTCTCGGATCTAGAAAGAACCTGGATAATGTGGGATCCTTCGGTCAATCTCTCCATCTACTCCAAGTCAAAGCAAATGGTGACCTGCGTGGTACAACTTCCTCACCAGAAAGATGAAATATTGGTGTCCTTCGTTATGCAGTCACTTGTAGATACGAAAGGCAGATGTTGTGGGAAGAGATTTGCTCCTTAATAAAAAACCTGATACTTCTCTAAGTCGTGGATAGTCCTTAGGGATTTTAATCAAACAATCAGTTCGAGAGAGCACTCCTCTGGTGATACTCGTATAAAGAAGGGTATGATGGAGCTTAGAGAGTGTATAAAAACTGTTGGTCTTAGTGATATACCGATTTGTGGTCACCTCCACACCTGGTAGGAACAAGCAGGTAGCAAATCCTATCACAAAGAAACTTGACCGTATCCTTATCAACGATAATTGGTTATTAAAGTTCCCATTGTCATATGCTCATTTTGGTGATCCAGACTTCTCTGACCATAGTCCATGTACCCTTTGTATTGATCAGATAGGATATTCTAAGAAGCTGTTTATGTTCTCTCACTTCCTCCTTCAACATCCAGACTTCATCCCCCGCGTTAAATCATTCTGTGAAGCTAATGGTACAGAAGGAACAACACAATTCTCTTTGGTGAAGAAATTAAAGTTAATGAAAGGTGTGATCGGGGACATTAATAGGGAACACTTTACTAATCTGGAAAACAGATTAAGAGAAGCACATGAAGACCTTCTTCATGCCCAAGACACTCTTCTCAGCAATCCAAATACAGTAGATGCTACAGCTGAAAAACTTTTTTTGCAAAGTGGCTCTCTCTGGCCTTGGCAGAGGAAACATTCCTTCTTCCGAGATCTAGAATTAATTGGATTCAGGCAAGAGACTCAAATTCAGTGTTCTTTCATAAGGCGGTCTCAGCTAGGAGAAGGATAAACCAAATCTTCTACTTAGTTAATTCTGATGGCAACAGACTCGATTCAACCTCTGAAATAAAGGACCACATTGTGGATTTCTATGAGCAACTTCTTGGTTCAAATCCCACAGCCTCCTCTTCCCCTGAGATAAAAAAAATATCAGCGAGTTAATCCCCTTTCGTTGCAACCAGGAATTGGCAGAGTACTTGGAACCTTCGATTTCAGAAGAGGATATAAAGAAACAAATCTTCTCTTTTCCCAGAAAAAAAAACTTCAAGTCCGGACGGTTTCACAGGTGAATTCTACAAAGCTACTTGGGACATTCTTGGTTCATACGTTATAAAGGCAGTCTGTGAATTCTTCTCTTCTGGTTTGCTTCTCAAACAGTGGAATTCGATGGCTATCTCTTTGGTTTCGAAGTTCATAGGGGTTGATAGATTGACCGACTTCCGGCCTATATCGTGTTGTAATGTTCTATACAAGATAGTCTCTAAGATTTTAGCTACAAGACTTGAAAGAATTCTTCCAGCTATGATCTCCAATTCTAAATCCGCTTTCGTCAAAGGGCATCTTCTAGTTGAGAATGTTCTTCTTGGTTCTGATACGGTCCAAGGTTTCGACAAGCCTCATGTTACTTCAAGGGATTTGGTAAAAGTGGATTTATGCAAGGCTTTCGATTCAGTCAAATGGGGTTTTATTCTCAAAATCTTAGAAGAATCCACCTTCCCTACTCGGTTCATTAAGTGGATTTCTCAATGTGTTACTACAACGTCGTTTTCTTTTAAAGTTAATGGGGATCTTTGCGGTTATTTCAGAAGCAAGAAAGGTTTGAGACAAGGAGACNGCCCCCCCCCCCCCCCCCCCCCGTCTTTTGTTATTGCCATGGAAGCCTTTGGAAATCTTCTCAGGAAAAGTTTCTCGAAGGGAAAGATTGGCTACCATCCTCTTGGCCATGATCCAGAGATTACTCATTTAGCATTCGCGGATGACGTCATGATTTTCTTTGATGGAAGCCAATCCCCTCTTCAAGGGATAGTAAACACTTTATCTGCTTTCAAAAGTCTATCGGTTCTTGTCATGAAGCTAAATCCACTCTGTTTCTCGTTGGTGAAGTTGCAAATCTTGGCAGGGCGTATGATCTTCAAGGTTTCCACCAAGGTACTATGTCGATTCGTTAGCCATTTTTACCTCTCATCTGGATTCGTTAGCCATTTCTCCTCTTATCGAAAAGATCAATGGAAAGTTAAACAATTGGTCTACAAAATGTCTCTCTTTCTCTGGTAGATTGCAACTCCTTTCCTCAGTTATTTATAGCTTGATCAATTTCTGGTTATCAGCCTTCACCCTCCCTAAAGGATGCCTGATGCAAATCCAAAAAATCTGCAATAACTTCTTGTGGACTGCGGATCTAACTCGATATACGGCAGCTCGGATAAGTTGGAGAACAGCTTGTCTTCCTAAATTTGAAGGAAGATTTGGTCTTCATGACTTTGTCCAATGGAATAAAGTCGTGAACATGCGCTTCATTTGGCTTATGTTTACTAACAGCGGCTCCCTTTGGGTCACCTGGACTAAGGTTCAAAAGTTGAAAGATGCTAGCTATTGGACTCCTAAGATTAGTCCTACCAACCCCTAGATTTGGAAATTCATGATCTCTCTCAGACCGCTTATCAAAGGCCTTCTTGCTTGTGATATTCACGATGGAAAATCTGCAATGTTTTGGTACGACTCATGAACTGATCTTGGCCCCTTGATTGACATCACCGGTGACGATGGTCCAAGAAAGATTGGTATCCCCTTTGAGGCCACAGTGGCTGAAGTTGTGATTGATAACAGATGGATAATCTCTTCAAGGAATATGCGAGAAGAACGTATTCGAAATGTTCAGAATGTGCTCCTTGATCTTCCCCCACCATCACCTTCGACTGGAAGTGATTCCTTCACTTGGGTACAAATAGGTTCTAGGAAAAGCTTCTTCAGTACAAAAACAACCTGGAACATATTGCGTCATTCATCTGAGGTGAAGGAGTGGGTCAAAGTGGTGTGATTTAAGAGAGCTATACTAAAACATGTGTTCACATTCTGGACAGTGAACTATGATCGTCTGCCCTTGAGATCGAAGCTTCACGGGTGGGGAATGAACGTGTCTCCTCTCTGCTGCCTTTGCAACAACTCTGTTGAGACAAGGAGTTATCTCTTCCTTCATTATGATTTCTCCTTTGATATTTGGTCACAAGTTTTGCAACGCTTGGGAATGTCTATGGTCATGTTTCACTCATGGAATACTCTTATAGCTTGGATGAAAGGGAGGTCGTTGGGAACATCTACCACTCTGAAAAGGATATCAATTCAAACAATAATATACTTGTTGTGGCAAGAGAGAAACATTAGACTTCATGGAGGTCCACAACCAACCTCTTCTGCGCTTTTTGCTCTGCTAGACAGAACCGTGCGCGATATTCTATTGGCTCGTAGATATAGTAACCAATGTAAGAGTCGGCTTCTCCTTTGGTTACCTAACCACTAAGTAGTTTCTCTTTTTTGTAACATCTGTTAAGTTTCATTGTGGCTTTTTAATTTTTTTGGGCCAATGAAGTTTTTATAAATCCTCTCGTTCTAAAGGTATTATATTCACATTTTATTAAAAAAAAATGATTTGGAGCTTAAAAATCTAGAAATAATCAAAAATTTTGAAATATTCGATTTTATGACCGATTAAAGTCAACTCGCGGCGGCTCATGGCTGCCAAGCGCCTTTCCGGCAAGTAAACAATTGTGGTGGCCACATTTTAGAACATGGCTTGAACCACTAGAGATATCATCCATCAGATAACAACTTTTAACAATGGAGAGGTAAGTTAAGTTCGCAAACACTCATCGAATCTAATAAATAATCAACTAACTACAATGGAATTCATCTACAGAAAGCGAAATAAAGGTTGACCGGATGAGTATTCCAACGACTACAAACCTTAAAAGAAAAGAAGAAGTAAACCGCAAGCTCTACAAAGTTTTGGGTCGAGTATATTGAGTAGCAACTACGAACTGATTGAGAGACACCTAAAGAAATTGATTTTCGTAAACATAAATTGATAAATCGAGAATGTACAAAAACATAATTGGTTCTATAGAAGAGAAAGAATTACAAGGAAAAAAACTTACGGAGGAGAAAGTAAGCGGCAATGAAGACTGTAAAGTGGAGTGCTTTAACCCTATTCTCCTGAAGTAAATAGAAGTGGGTTTGGTCTTACTTCATATGGACTCACTAGAAATGGAAAACAAAATTGATTCAAATCTCTTTTCTAAGAAAATAAATAATGAGGCAATTTTCTCTCTCTCTCTCTGGGGACAACTTGGGGTTAGCAGCTTAAAATGCAACTTCCCAAAGGATGAAGTAACAATTTCTCAACAAATATCAACTTGCTTTTCTTCCTCAGAAAATAGTTAAAGCTATAACTTCCTCAGAAAATAGTTAAAGGCAGACTTCTTATTTCATACGTAAAGATGAGATTTTTCTAGTTTTAATTATAGTGATATTATTTTTATTGAATAACTAGTTGAAGGTAGTTATTCAGCACGAACAAATGAGATGATAGTCCAAACTATTCTCTAAATTTTAAATAAGAAATCGGAGAGTGAGGGTAAATTGTTGGGTGAAATAAAATCATCGACCAATCATCTTTTGAAAATTTATAGAGGGCACTTCAAGTTGTCGACAATGCATTAACAGTTGTTGAAGCAACACAGATAGCCGTTAAATGTAACTATATTATGGTCGAGAAGACCTTGAAAACTATCTGAGAATATGTAGGAACCGACTTAAACTCTTAATCGTTATTTAGAAGTCCTATTCTAAAGGGAAGTCGGTTATATGATAGCATAAATCTCGAATATTAGATAATAAATGAGAAAAACCCCTTGAATCCAATGAGAAGTCGATGTTTATAACTTCTTTATCCTCAATTCCTACGGGAAAAATGATTGAACAACTTCTTTATCTTTGGGTCTTACGTGAACTAGGGTTTAAGAACCTCCTATAAATAAAAAGGTTCTACCACATTAAAGGGACACGAAATGATAAGGTAAATAATCCTAAAGACTACTTTCTAACAACTTCATGGAACTTGCGGCAAAGCTCTCGACGACTACCTACCAAAGACAAAGCTTACGATCAACTAAAGTTTGCCTTCAAGCCTTGTCTTGTCATAACATAGGTTTTTATTAGTCGTTATATTGCTTTGTTTTGAATTTTTTGTAACAGAAAATCGATTATCAATAAAATGTCAAGTTTTTCATCATTCCGTAGAACTCTCTTAATTCAGAAAAATTAAAAAAAAATTCAAAAGATTTTGAATAAAATTAGAATTTTTAATCTAATTGTTTTATTTTGTTAGATTTTGTTTTAATTTCTCCTCTAAAAGAGTATGTTTTGAAAGCAAAATAATTTTTTCATTTATTTTCTTCAAAGCCAAGCGAGTCTCCTAATTGAGCAAGCTATGTAATGTTTAGTCTTTGGCAGATTAATCTATCTTATTAAAATTGAAGTACACAACTTTTCTCGTGTGTGATTTTTCAAATTGAATGTGTCTTAGAAAAATTATTAAATATAACTAATTTATTTAATGAATTAAATAATAAAACTAACTTTAATTACTCTTTCGTTTATTTAATTAGTGCAGATCTGGAATATTTGTAGAAACCCAACAAAGCCGGAGGAGTTCCCTACACAATCTCTATATACTAATATGGACTATCTTTTCTGGAGATATCCTATACGGAACCAAGGAAGAGGGTGCGAACTCTACTCATGGGTTCTACGGTTAATTTGGAAAGCAAGAAATAAAAAAAATCAGGGAATTCAAGTTCAAATCGATGAGATTCTTAAGGATGCAGAGACTGGCTTTGTAGCCTGGAAAGAGGCACAAATCACACCGCCTCCGGTTGGAGAATGGGCTGACATGGAGAGTATAAGATCACCTAGTTTACTCTGTAGTTTAGATGGCTCTTGGAAACAGTCTGATCCCATATTTGGCCTTGGTTGGAACTGTCAAGATGGGGATAACAATATAGTCTTAGTTGGGGCAAAATGCCACCGAAAGAGTCTTTCACCGCTGCATTTCGAGATAGAGGCTTTGTTGTGGGCAATGTCAGAACTACAGGCCAAAAGAATAGATTTTCATTCTTTCGAGACATATTGTAGTGAATTGGTCAACATTATTCGAGACCCCGGTAACTGGCCTGCTTTCTACACTTTCATCCAGGAGTTCCAGACTCTTCGTGGACATTTTACAAGCTTCTTCTTGTCTACCATACCGCGAACAGCGAATTTGCAAGCAGACTGTCTTGCTCGAGGATCACGTATTCTTTATCATGATTATATTTTTGTAGAATCTTTCCTTCCAAACTGGATAACCAGTTGCGGAGTGACTTTCTAGTTATAGTTTGGTTGGTAAAAAAGAAAACTCTAATTACTCTTTCACATATTTCAACAACATATTGGAATATTCTAATATTCTTTTCACATAATTATTATCAAAATTGCGAACCACTACAATTTAAAATCATCATTTTAACCAAAATTTAAATATATTTTGTTTTAAACTTTAAAATAACACCATTATTTTCCAAATATAATTATATTAAAATATTAATATTTCTAATTTAAATTTGTTCTGAAAAAAAAATTAAATTTGTTACAAAAATACAAAAACTATAAAGTGGTAAATTTTAAAAATAATCTATAAATTATAAAATAATTTATATAAACCATAAAAATTTAAGTATATTCATCCGATTTTTTAAATATTTCAATGGGTTTGTTTCACGGTATTTCGGGTATCAGATATTCCAAACTGAATTCGTACGAGTATCCGAAGAAATCCGAAAACCCGAAAATCTTAAATTTAAAACTAAACCATGAATTCAGAATCCCAAACTTAAAATAACCGAAAATTTCGAACTCGACATTCGAAAAATCTAAATATGATCAATCATAAGTTGAATACATAAAAATTAAAAAAACATATGCGCGATCGTGCAGATCAAAGTCTAGTTGATTAGTTAAAAGAAGAAATTTCTGTGAAATTTTAAAAAAAAATAGCATGTGTTTTTATTAAAAAGAATTTCCATCAAATCACTCGAAGTGTCATGAAATCTCACAAAAATATTTTTTATTATTTTATAAGATAACCAACAAAGTTAACGAGACTTCCGTAGCATCAACTCAATTATAAAAGACACAGAATAATTACGGTTAAAAAATAAGGGAAATTAACAAAAGTAACCTAAAACATTTGAAAAAAGAAGAGAGTAACC
>OVAN01005765.1:0-22817 GCA_900406275.1 Anastatica hierochuntica | reverse complement strand
ATCAAGCCTAAACCTTATATGGTCGAATAATATATCAATCTGACGACAATGTGAAAATCTACAATNAAGCCTAAACCTTATATGGTCGAATAATATATCAATCTGACGACAATGTGAAAATCTACAATCATGCGAAAGGGCCCAACCAGATTGTTAATTACTCGATTGTTATGTTTTGATCTTTAGACTTAGCTTATTTTCTTATTTTTAGGGCCTAATTTTAAGCCCATTTTTAAAGAGGAGGTCGAAATCCCTTAGTTCCTTTTGGAATAAGGATTTTCGAAAACCCTTAGTAGTTTAGGGTATTTAAGCTTTGTTTTCACAGACTTTTAGATCAATCAAGAGTTTTAAGTTTTAATCTAAGTTTTCTTTCTGTTTCTAAAGAAAGTGAATCTCTGTTAATTGTTGAACAAACTGAATTGCTAAAGAGTTAAGTCTCTAAGAGCTTCTTTGTTCTTGATCATCATAGAGTTAATTCTCTAGATCTAGAATAGAACTATCCAATTCAATTATAACGAAAAACATATCCTAATTTTCGTTGACTTCTCTCTAAAATTCAAATCTGAATTTTCCGTTTCTTTGTTGGGAAGATCTTGGGTTGCATCAATTCGGGAGGCAAGGATTTAAAAAATAATTTTGTACAAAACCGTACAAAGACTTATCGGGCGAAAATCCTTCATAGTATTAGGCAACCTCATTTTTGGGACAAGACAAATATTGGTATGGTTTGAGCTAGGATCGAATTTACCAGTGCAAAAAATGACTTTAACTCAGTAACGATGTCTGATCCAACAACATCCCAACACTCTTTGAAAAAACCGGCAGTGAATCCATCGGGACCAGGGGATTTGAAGGAGCCAATTGATAGTAAGGTCGAATGAATCTCAGCCTCAGAGACCTCTCGTATGAGTACATTGTTCATTTGGGAGTCCACAACATAAGGAACACATTGTAGCAATCCATACTCAATATCATCGGTAGATGTTTTGAACAAATCAGTGAAGTAATGTCCAACCTCTAATGAAATATCGACATTGCCTCTCAGTAGTTGTCCCTGTGCATTACGTAGAGATGTAATACGATTTTTGGCAATTCTATTTCTAGCTGAAGCATGGAAGAACCGGGTATTCGGTCTCCGTACTTCAACCATCTGGAGTGACTTTTCTGGTACCAAAAAAGCTCCTCTGCTTTATATGCTTGAGCCAACTCAAGTTTCATCTCTTTAACTCTCTCAACAGATACAATAGCTTGTCATAAAGAAGCAAAAATTTGCACACGAAGATCGGCGATTTTTCTGTGAGTTCATATACTTGGTGCGTTTCCAAGTTGATATGTGTCAGCGATAGTGCTGTAGATGAGTCCCAACATAGTATGCCCGAGTTGCTTTCTTCCCCAACCTATAGCCACAATTGATTTAAAGCCTGGTTCTTGACTGCATCGATAGTCGAAAGCGGAATTGTCTACGACCAAGGTCACTTTTATCTCTGATTTTATTAACCACAAGACGATGGTCAGACTCAACCAAATCCAAAAACTCATTCTCTGACAATGGGTAAAGTGCTCACCATTCTTTATTCGCCATAACACGGTCTAAACAACATTCGACATTAAAATCACGACGTTTCCCGACCCAAGAGAAACGGTTTCCAGTGGAGGCAAGGTCTGATAATCCAAATACTTGGACCATAGTCTGGAAATCCACAAAAGTCCATGGTTCTCTATCTCGCCCGCCAAGTTTCTCCGTAGGGCTAACGATTTCATTGAACCCGCAGAGTATCCAAGGTCCATCACGTTGTAAGGAAATGCATTGAAGTGTTTCCCAAAGAATATGCCTTAATTTGAGATTTGTGATTACCGTAAACAAAGGAGAAGTAAAAGGAAACACCATTTTTATTAACTTGACAATCGAACAAATGTGCAGACATTGAAAGAAAGGAAATAGAAACAGATGAATTCCACAACAAAGTTAAACCCCTACCACCCCTAATAGACGAAACATATTGAACATAATCAAAGCCTACTTGCGCAGCCACATCACGAACTACCTTGTTATCATTCTTGGTCTCAATCAGAAAGAGTATGTCCGGAGTGAAGGTTTTCTTCAACTCCTTAAGGCGTCGAACCACCAGGGACCCTTTCACGCCCCGATAGTTCCAAAACAATGAATTCATTCCGCCTCTGGTGGTTTCTGGCCCACCGTACCATCACTATTAGGTGCAGATTGATCTTTTTACGTCTGTCCACTTGAAGTACTAGCACCTGCAGACAGATTAAACCAGTTCCTTACCTCCCGTGCTTCAGCATGAGTTATTCTACATTTCGAGAAGCTTTCTTGAAGATCTTAAACCTGGATGACATGCTTCAAGTCCCAGTTTGCTGCAGGCATCACATCAAAAAGGGAATGGGTCTTGCGCTTCTTAGAAGAAGATGCTTCGTCAGGAATATGGGCTTCAGATTCTGGTGACATTATGGAAGGTTCAGCCCAAGTGTCCTGGTGTGTAGCATCCCTTGGAGGTTGGTCATCATCGTCTCCATCATTATCATCATCATCACTCGATACCGGAGGAGGTCCGTGACTTATGGGACAATGGGCTGCATCATGGCTAAGCATGCCGCAAGAACCACAGAAGTTTCAGACTTTCTCATCACGGAGTTGCAATGTTACAACCACTTCGTCAAACCGAAAGACTCTTCTCGTACGCAAAGGCTCCTCGATGTTCCAACATAGCCGCACACGTACATATTTAGCAAGGTTTGCACCATCGCCGTCAAAATCCGTCTCTATATAGCCTCCTAATTCCCCACAAATGTGAATGATCATGGCAAGCTTGAGGAATTGGAGCGGTATACCTCTGATTTGAGGTATTCGTCTGAGAGGTCAGACGTCCACCACTCCATAGTTACCAGCCAGTCATTGAAGGACCATGGCCCACGCCGCATCACGTACAACATTTTTTCCTCGGATTGGAAGACAAATGTATCTTCATGTCTTCCAAAATTCGCCCGACTACTTCATTAGGAGCCCCCCCCCACATTCGTGGCAGAGCATTCATCATTCGGCGGAGAGGCTGTTTCCGCGGGTTCACCGGCTCCAAGATTAGACTAAAGCGGTTGAGATCGGCCACTTCTTCCACCAGTTGAAGCGGTATTGTGACCACTGGATCTAACTCACCCTAGTTGATGTTTTGCATCTT
Organism: Anastatica hierochuntica; assembly: GCA_900406275.1. Taxonomy (NCBI): domain Eukaryota; kingdom Viridiplantae; phylum Streptophyta; class Magnoliopsida; order Brassicales; family Brassicaceae; genus Anastatica; species Anastatica hierochuntica. Next base: position 19,623 of record OVAN01005765.1, on the reverse strand, counting down.
GTTTCGGATTTTCTCAGGCATTAGCAAAAGGAAAATTGCTTTAAGTTTGGTATATGTGGATCTTCTCACAAACACCATCTTTATATGGATTTAGGGATTCATCGGTTATCAGGAAGAAAACCGCCCATAGAGCGGTTGGAAAAGAAACCGCAGATCCGAATTTCTCGGTTGATGGAACCGCCCGAGCTCGGCTAACACAAATCTCAGAGGAGATTAGGCAGTTGGCAAGAATGAAGAACAGTGGCCAACGAGTCCTATTTTACCAAAATACATTCTTTTTCCATAAAAATTGTTCGTTGGGAAGAGGAACTAGCCAATCGCCATTTTTTCCCCAACCGCACGCTCTATTACGTACTGCCACACATGAACTTCAGCCGGTGCGTCCTATATCTTTTTGCTTTGAAATACTACTTCCACCCTTTTCCTTATTGAAAAGCACTATTACCAGCAAATCAATATAATCTCTTTGTTGCCTCTCTTAACCAAATTACGATTTGAAGGTATTTTCTGCATCATATAATGTGTTTATATAATTTATCCCTGATTTTTGGTTGGTCAGTGTTTTCGTTTTTCTTTTTGTATATCTAATCAATGGACAAATCTAACTCCAGCAAGAGAAAACTTCCCTCAATCCACGATGTTAGATCAAGCATAAACACTATCCTAAAGAATGCCGAGGATGAAACTACCGCGCACTACCGGTCTATTCTCCACCGAATGAGAGATATAGCAAAAGCTAATGAAGACAGAAATCCTGCCCTAATCTCTATGTATGTAGTAGAGGCAAAATTAGAGTGGTTGGAGGAAATAAAAAAACGCTAAGAAGTTTGACTTCCTTGATCAGCAGCTAACGATATTTGTTTGCTTATTAAATCTCCACCATTATATAATTATTATATCAATAACTCATGTTTGGAAACTCCCATTTAGAACTGATTTATTCAGTTGTACTTTTAATCCATATGTTCAGTATTATTTTTTGTTTTCTATTCTGGTAGTTTCCACTTAACTTTTTCTTGTTGTGACATTATACTTCATGGCGCCCAATCCGAATTAATCCGATCCAAAAGCTGATGGGCCGGAAAAGACCCGTTAGCAAAGACTCATTAGAAAAAGAGAAGGAGAAACTCTTAGCCCAAGAAGAGGAGAAAGTAACCTTCATGTTTTGAATGAGAAAGACCAATTAAATACACATTGATGAGGTTTTATTACCGGGGAGAGGATCAAAGGACTGTTACAAGAGGCGATGGACAATAAAGGAGAGAGGAGGAGCAACTCAAGGGGTATCCGGCTCCGGGACTACAAGCTTAGCAATCGAAAATTACAATCACTGAAAGTTTATATTCGATCAATACATTGTAGCCCGATTTACATTCATTCAAATACAAACTTTACACACCCTACATTCTGAGTTGGATCCGAGGTCCATTAATCGGCGCTACAAGAAGGGTGAATTCCACTACGTTGCACCACGAACTACTGCTGAGATCCAGGTATTTCGAACTAACATATTTTCTTCTTTCGATTCATCTTTAAATTCGCAGGAAATCATGTATAGAGGAAACGACGACATCGACACCACCCTCACGGGCGTAGAACAATTGAACGCTAACCTCCCACCGGGCACGGTCAACGAAACACAAGACCAAGACCCACCTGCACAAACGGTAGACTCGCAGGCCGTGCTTCCTCAGCTACCGGAGAACATGAGAGGTGTCTTTGCCCAGCTGGTGGTAGCAAACGAAAGGGAAGAGGAGCAGGAGCGACAATCTAGATTGAGATTGGAGGAGTTAGCCCAAATACAAGCTCTTCAACAGGCCAGGTTGGAGTCTTTGCTACCACCATCAGGACCACCTCACCAGCCTGAGCACAACGATGGGCATAACGACCGGAGGTCGAGCGATGGTCACACCCCAGCCCGGCAAGAGTCAAATCTTGAGACACACGCGCACACAAATGTTGAGCTCACTACGCTAAGGCAAACCCTCGCCCAGGCAACGACCAAACTCCGAACCATGCAGTCCCAGATACATAAGGCACTAAGCTTGGCTCTCGAGGTGGATAGAGTGATAGAGGAAACACAAAGAACTCCCTTCACTCACTGTATAATCAATGCGGTAATCCCCAACATCAAACTGAAGATCGTGCCCTACGAAGGAAAGACAAATCCCCGAGGTCACATGACCGCATTTTGCATCGCAATGGGAAGAGTGAAGTTCAACAACAGCAACAAAGATGTTGGATACTGACAGCTCTTCGTCGAGAATCTGTACGTAGCAGCCCTCCACTGGTTTTCGAGGCTGAAGCCAAACACCATTGACAATTTCAACGAGCTTCCGACTGCCTTTATCAAGCATTATTCGATGTTCATCGAAAAGGGAGCTACATACACCAATCTATGGACAATGGTCTAGAAAAAGGACGAATCCTTGCGATCCTTCCTAGCAAGGTTCAAGGCGGTAATTTCCAACATCGTCGTCAGCGACGAAGAGAGAATCGAAGCATTACTGAATGCTTTGTGGTATAGCTCGCATTTCCGAGAAGATCTGTTGTTGAATCGACCCGTATCATTAGAGGATGCTCTTCACCGAGCATCTAGATTTGGTGACATCAAAGAGGAGAAAAAGGCCTATGCAGAAAAACACGCCCAGATGTCGAAATCAGCTCCCATGGAAAAATCGAAAGAGGAAAGGGATTCTAGGCGATCTTCTGGCAGTACCTGATCTGAATGCAGCTTGGGAAAACATATGGCTTTTCAAATCTCAGGAGTGCGGGGTCAGGAACGAGTCCCGAATTCTGTAGGAAGCTATAGGCCGCGATCCAATACTTGGATTAGGAAGACCGACGCCAAAACTTCGGATAAGTACTATGAGTTCCACCAAACCATGGGACACACAACCGAGGAGTGTCATGGGTTTAAACAATACCTCTTCAAAAAATACAAATCGGACGAATTGGCCAAGAAGGGAGACTCACCAACAAGAGCTCGGTACCACAAAGGTACGGATCCCTCAATGCGTGACAGGGAAGCACGAAACGCGGAAGTTCAGGAACCACCCGTTGCGAGGAAACGAATTAATATAATCATGGGAGGAAACCCATTCTGAAACGATTCAGTCCAAGCTATCAAGAACTATAGCAGACAAATCAGTTTGATAACCAACGGTCTGCAAGAAATCACCCTAGAAGATATTGTTCTGGAATTTTCTGAACACAATACTCGACACGTCGACCACCCACACAATGACGCCCTAGTACTGGAACTGATGTAGGATGACTGCGAGGTGAAAAGAGCTCTCGTCGACCCTAGAAGCTCGGTGAACGTCCTTTATAAAGACACGTTCAATAGGATGGACCTCTCGGAGGACCGGATAAAGCATACCAAACAACTATTGATTGTCTTCAATGGAACCACCGTGACGACGATCGAGACGATAAAGCTGGACACGTACTTGGGGGGCGTTAAGATGGAAATGAAATTCACTAAAGTGGAAGCACCAGACATTTACAACATAATCCTTGGGACCCCATGGATACACTCTATGCGAGCTGTCCCTTCGACGTATCACCAGTACATCAAATTCCCTATGGACAACGGCGTGGTGACGGTGCATGGCAATCAGCGAACGGCGCAGTTGTGTTACATAAGCGAGAATTAGCTGCGGCGGGCTACCCAGCAATAGAATTATAAATTCGGGGTCCGATTCCTGTCAGCGAACCTACGGATCAGCCAGATCAGAGGACCCCGGGCTCGCCAAGGTTCGACAAGTATGCAATGATCCAGACAATCCAGATTGTTGCGTTGCTATAGACACGAAGCTCGAGAAGGATATCTTTAAAGAATTGGTTGCCTTTCTAAAAGAATACAAACATACGTTTGCGTGATCAACAGAGGACGTGACTGGGATAAGCATCGACGTGATCTTCCACGAGCTTAACGTGGATCCGACGTGCAAACCAATTCGGCAAAAACGAAGGAAGCTCGGCCCAGAAAAGGCTGCGGCGGTAAATGCCGACGTGGAACGACTACTCAAGGCAGGATCCATCATCGAAGTGAAGTACCCTGATTAGTTAGCCAATCCCATAGTAGGGAAGAAAAATAACAGCAACTGGCGGGTATGCGTAGGCTTCACCGATTTAAACAAGGCATGCCCGAAGGACAACTTCCCCCTCCCCCCACATCGATCGATTGGTCAAGGCAACTGCTGGGAAGCAACTGCTTACCTTTTTGGATGCCTTCTCGGGTAACAATCATATACTCATGCACCCGGACGATAGAGACTCTATATCCTTTCATGCGGTGGGCTATGTACATCATCGGCCCTCTTCATAAGTCTAGTAAGAAGTAATATATCCTCGTCGTGACAGACTATTTCACCAATTGGGTCGAGGTTGAGGCATACTCCACCATAAAAGACACGCAAGTGATCGAATTCCTCTAGAAAAACGTGTTATGCCGCCATGGCATCCCGTCTGCCATCGTGACAGACAATGGCCCGAAATTTACCTCGAAGGATTTCGAGAACTTCTGCGCTGTTGACAAGATCACGCTGCAATATTCTACACCTCACAACCCTCAATCGAACGGCTAGGCCGAGGCTACGAATCGAAGAATTCTCGACGACAATACAAGGCGATTGACGTCTAAAAAGGAAGTTTGGTCGTACAAACTTGACGGTGTCCTCTAGTCGTATCGGACTACGCCATGATGCGGTACCCAGCAATCGCCATATTCCATGGTGTATGGAGTCAAAGCCGTGATTCCGATCGAGGTGCACGTACAAACGCTAAGGCGAGCATTGCTACCAGCACATGAGTCACTCAATGACGAGATCTTGCGGAATAATCTCGACACTATCGAGGAACAGAGGGAGCAGGCCCTGATACGTCTCCAGGCCTATTCCAACCAAGTCGCGCGCTACTACAACAAGCGGTTGCATCCGCGAGTATTCCAGGAGGGGATCTGGTTCTCCGAAAGGTCGTGCAGAACACATCAGAATATCGCGTTGGGAAGCTCGGAGCAACCTGGGAAGGACCTTACAGCGTCACAAGAGTTGTTAAGTCAGGGGTTTACGAGCTCCTAGGCATGGACGGTAAACAAGAAGCACGGCTGTGGAACTCGGTGAACCTCAAGAAGTACTATTACTAAAAAAACAAAAAAAACACGATTCCCTGAACCTCAACGATGTACTTGAACTACGGATAGGTTTGATTCCTCCGGGGTAAGTAGGCAGCCCACATGTGGGCGCATTTGTTATAATAAAATAAACACATATTCAACTTATTCATGTGTTATCATATCGGCGCCCTGGCCAGGCAGCTTGATCTACTTGTGCGTTTCTCATATGTGCCATGGTGAAAGGACACCAAGATTGTGGAGTCGCGACCTCGATATGATCCCTTCACAATCCAATAACTAACCTAGGTTCACTCAGATAAGACAGTCGGGCCAAGCCCACAAAACACTTGACTTCTCAACCTAAGAGAGTGGGTATGGAACTCGAGTGAGGCACAGGGTAAGCCTGCATCATACAGAACCTATTCGCCATGTCTATGAATAGGGTAAGTCGGAGTCCTTCTCCGCACCTATGACTGTTGCCCCACGAAAGGGGGAATCATGTCTGTCATGTCTATTAACAAAGTAAGTCGGAGTTCTTCTCGGCACCTATGACTATTACCTCGCAAAATGGGGGAAGTCTTTGCAAGATTCCTTTCGTAACAAAAGACGGCATGTGCGAAAATAAGGAATAAAGTAGAACAAAGAGTTTTGGAAAAAACCCTCCTAGGCACAAGAACACAGTACCAAAACGAAAACTCTACAAAAAACAGAAGGAAATTAAAGCAACAAAGGAAATAAAAAGCCAAAGACGGCCTATTCTTGGTCCTTCGCCAGCTCGGCAGCCTGGTCGGGAGAGAGAATGAGAAGGTTGGACCCGAACTGATTTGTTGGAAGATCTGGAGGGTCAGCAATTGATGGAGGAAGCTCGATCGAGGCAGCAGCTGACTCAGGTAAAGCTTGGGTCATGCCAGGAATGCCCGCATCACCAGAAGTCACTTCGGGCAGATCGAGCTCGGAAGGAGTGAAAGACGACGCCGCAAGAGCAACCAAAGTGGATCCACTAGAGCTCTCAGAGACTGGAGAGACCTTAAGGTCCCTTCCAGGTCGAGCTAAACCACATCCATCTCGTTGAGATCCTCTTTGAAGCTCTCAAGGGCGTCGTCCCACTTTTGCTTCTCGACCTCCAGGTCGGGGACTCCGCCGGCTGTCAACATGATCAGTACGTCGGCACGAATTTCAGTCTGCGATTGCATAAGGGCGTTTTCCTGGACCATCTTCAGGTCCTTCACAGCCTGTTCGATTTTCTCGAACCGGGTCTTGTACTTTGCCGGCGCCTCCTTACGCGCCTTCTTACTCGCTTTCCGAGCTCCCTTCTCACTCTGAATTTTCAGCTTGGAGACCTCCGATTCGTGGGCCTTTGTGGCAGAGTCCAGACGATAGGCCAGGTCATTCGCCCTCTTCTGGGACGCCTCCAGGTCCGCAGACAGCCTCTCTTCCTCTTGTTGAGCCTCACCCCGAGTTCTCTGCAGTTAATTAAACAGTTCGGTCTCCTTCTCCTTAGCCTCCTCATGATTGGCCTTCAGCTCCTCTTCCCTCTTCCTAGCCTTTTCATCTAGAGCCTTCAACTGCTCCTGGACGTTGGCTAGCGAAGACTTCAAGGCAAAGTCCATAAGTTCGAGTTCGGAAGCCTTGGATGTAAGCTCCCTGATCTTAAGCTCATAGTTCGTGGCCAGCTTGACGGCGTCGGCGCATTTCTCTTTCTCGAGGTCAGCCTGGGATGCGACTTGCTTGATCGCCACTTCGTACTCCGCACGAAGGCGGTTGAGTTGTCCTATCTCCTGGGAAAAAGAAGAAGCTGGGTTACAGCTCGGGGGCTTAACTGTAGTAATAAAGGAGGAAGACGGGTGAGGTTACCTCAACGCTTCGGGAGCACAGCTCTTGGTGCGCGGCGGAGGGCATGAGATGCTTTCTTAGAGGAGGGGGAGCCCTGGCGAGCCGGATGCTCCTGCACAGAGTCTCCACAGCGACCTTGTCCTCTGTAAGAGAAGTTAGCCCGACAAAGTTGAATTTGAAGGCATAGTCACCGGTTTCTTTTGCGGGGTCAGGATGGGAAGAGAGGGGCAAGGACCCAGCGTCCTTGAGAGGTCCTTTGTCTTTCGACCTCTTAGATCTTGACCTCTCGAGGTCGGACGATCTCCTCTCTTCCAGCCTCGAACGGTCGGAGGACTTGCTACTGTCGGTCCTTTGTTTCTTCGCGGGCTCCATGAGGAGAGCATGCCTTTTTCTAGAACCAGAGTCACGACTCCTAGATGAGGATGAAGGCGGGGATTTCTTGGTGTAATCACCCCTTGCGGGTCGGGGGGAGGAGCCTCTGCACTTCCTCTTGTCAGTAGCATCCTTGACCTTGGCCATAGCTGCCTCTCTCTTGGAGGCGTCAGAAGATTTCTTGGGAGCCTTGTGAGGAGGAGAAGGCGGAGCTATAGCACTAGGAGCTATAGCTCTACGGTTGCCGGTGGACACCTCCGAGGTCCTGTCAGAAGGCCGAGCGACAGAGGAAGGGGTCTGGTCCCTGTCCTCGGCGACATCAGCGGGAAGAAGGTCGGATCTGCCATCCCTCTCAACTTGCTCCTTTTCGGCCCATAACCTAGACAGTTCACTTGCCTCAGCACTATCCCTCGCTGCTCTCTCTTCAACGACAGCTTTGTCCTTAGCTACCTTCTCACTGGCAGCCTGGGCCCTTGCAACCTTTTCTACTGCGACCTTTGTTGTCTCCTTCTTCTTGCGAGCAGCGTTCCCTGCTCGCTATTCAAAGTTCGAAAGTCGGACCAAGGGGCGAACCATTGTTGGTGAAGACTGGATGCGTAAAGGAAGTAAGGGAGAAGTTTGATTTGATTCCCGAGCTGCGACCGTAGCAATTGCACTGGTAACCCGCATGGAGTTGAAAAACACCACTGATGTTTCGGGACGGCTTGGAGAGAGGCAAGGTCTGCTTTCAAGGTCGGGAAGTCTTTGCTCTTCTTTGGATCAGGGCGGGCTGCAAAAAAAAAGTAACAGTCAGTAAGAGCAGGTGACGTAAGAGGATGGAATATGACGACCTATGCAGGTCGCCTACCAAAATAAGTATTCCAGGCTCTGCGAGTGGATCGAACAAAACGATCAGGAAGGGAGATCGGGCTAGCCAGGATGTAGAAGTAGGCTCTTTCCCAGTTTGAGATCTTACTGTCTGGCAGGCAGATCAATTGGGGTTTGCCAGAGACATAGAATTGCCCCGGCTTCTTGGAATTCGCCTTGAAGAAGGTCAAACGCTCCAGCAACGGGACCTCTAGCCTAACTCCGGCCTCGGCGGCGACAACGAAGATCCAGACGATATTCCTAATTCCCTCGATTGTTAATTGGGAGATGGCGATCTGACGACGGTGGCAGTAGTCCACCAGAAGGTGGTGAAGAGGGAACCAGAGGAGGCAGTTGTGGAAGAACGACTCGTAAAGAGTAAAGTAGCCAGTGGGAGCGGACTAGGGTCTTTGGTCAGACGTGGGAAGGAAAAACACCACCTCGTCAGGAACATCGCAAGATTCCCTTAGGGTTTGCAAAGATTCGGTGGTGCTCGTCGACGACAGGGCGTCAAAGAAGGCTGAAGCAGGGACTATGGCGAGTGGAACCGTAGGGACTACCGGAACGGACTAATCCTCCACGGATTCAACGTCTCTCGTGATGAGCGGGATGTCGCTACTTTCGCTAGAGTCAGAGTCGGGGCGAAACATTGGCAAGTCAACGAGATCCTCCTCCGGGAAAGGCCTTTCTCCGGAAGACCCAGGGACGACTCTCACAGTAGAAGAGGAAGCGGGGGTCTGGCTGGAAGGTTTCTTACGGCGGGTGACCAAAGCGGAAGGGTCCATGCCGTGATTATGTGGGAAGTGCTTTCGAGAAATAGAAAGATACGATGGAGAAAGGAAACGAAATAGCAAAAGTTGAAGATAAAAAAACAACAAGCAGTAGGGGAAAAGAGAGAACAAAAACTAACATTGGATTGTAGAGGAAGATGAAACGCGAATGAGGAGAAGGTGGAAGGTCCCACTTTTTAAATGACACGTCTTTCAAATGGTGACGTGGGCGGCAGAGTCATCATGAAGCGGGCCCAAGGTTGAATCTAATAAAATCTTTGTCGAATAGGAAAAACGGGAAATCAATCGAATCAATTCCGGTCTAAGTAAAGAAATCAAGATCGGTTTACCCCGAATCAACGCATTCCGATCTGAGCTCATTAAGGAAGATTATATTGATAAATAAGAAACACAAATTCCTTAACTAAATTTCCTTTAATCGAGCGTGGGGGGGGGCTCTTGATGGAGGTGGTTCCCACCATACCCAATACGGGTTATACCGATATAAGAGTTGATGGGCCGGAAAAGGCCCATTAGCAAAGACCCATTAGCAAAAGAGAAGGAGAAGCCCATAGCCCAAGAAGAGTAGAAAGTAACCTCCATGTTTTGAATGAGAAAGACCAATTAAATACACATTGATGAAACTTTATTACCGGGGAGAGGATCAAGGGAATGTTACAAGAGGCGATGGACTATAAATGAGAGAGTAGGAGCAACTCAAGGGGGATCCAGCTCCGGGACTACAAGCTTAGAAATAGAAAATTACAATCACTGAAAGTTTATATTCGATCAATGCATTGTAACCAGATTTACATTCATTCAAATAAAAACTTTACACACCCTACATTCTGAGTTGGATCCGAGGTCCATCAATACAATGCCATTAGTTTTTCCACAATATACAATTGTCCTACAGTCACACACCAATGGCCGCAGACCACAATCATCTTCATTACGAAGCCATATGTAACATCCCAAACCCTATAATAAGGGCTAACTCTTTTAATTTTATGCAGGCCCGTTAAAAGCCCACTATTTTTTTTAGAAACCCGAACCTCTTTCTCTCTTTCTCTATTTAAAGAGCTATAACCCATCATAATTTCTTTAGCACTAAAATCCTAGCGATGCTTTGCCAAATTGAACCCGTGAAGGAGAACCCTAGCCGTCAAACTTCGCACAACCATCTCAGCCACCAGAAAAGCCACATCCACCATCTTTCTCTCTCCACCCGTAGCTTTAAATAGTCATAACTTTTTGCTCGTTGCTCCACCGAAAATTCGAGACCCCCGACAGATAGATCTCATCGAGATGAAGTCGTAGCCGTAAACTGCGTCATGATTGGACCCTGGACGCGCTCTCACTCGCCATCGGAAGATCCGCACCTGTCAAACTCAGTTGACTCGGCCGACTCGGTCAAACTCACTCAGTTGACTTGGTCCTCTGCCTTCTTCCTCTGCCGGACCGAGTTGACTCGGCCGACTCGGTCAAACTCAGTTGACTCGGTCCGAGTTGACTCGTTGACCGTTGACTTTGACCAAGTTGTCTGTTAACTTTGACCGGTTGACTGGAGCTGTCCGGTTTGGCTCGTTTGGTCCGGTTTAGCCGGTTTAAATCCTTTTTCCGGCTTTTAACTTCCAGAATGTCAATTAATCTATTTTTTCCATTCTAATTCCAGATTTAGAGACCATTTGAGCTTTTAAAAACCCCAAATCGTTTTCGCAACCGCTTATTTGGCTAATGTGAGGGCTAGACCCATATACTTCTCAGGCTTTCTTTATTCACTCTTTCTCGCATAGTCTATCACCAGAACATATTACTTGAATTTGTTTGGAGTCTTGATTGCTTGCTTGATTTTAGATGAATGTTAGGACTAATTTCACATAGTATTTTTATTGATTTAATTGTCAGATTAGGGTAAACCGATATTGTTTGAGAATTACGCAAGATTAATATGTGCATGTAATGAATGAGTTGATTCTATGAGATTAGGTCCCGCGGACCGAGGTTACTAGAGGTTCTGGTGGGATAGCGCTCTAGTTTTGCTCGTGGATATATATATATATGAGAAGTTGTTTTCTTACGTGGCGAGCTTACGAAATTTGTTGGTGACTTGACACAATTCTGGAGCTCGCCACTTTTTTAATTAAAAAATTGTTTAATGCTTTTTTGCTTATGTGTCGTTCTCTGATTCGCTCTCGCCTATTTGTTAGTTTAAAAAAAATATTCGCCCTCACGTTTTTTACTTTATTACCCCTACATGAAATTCATATTTTTATTTTAAAAAGTATTTAAATTTGTTGTCGTTATCTTTCAGCGTGATTGCTCGATTTGTTGTCGTTATTTATGAGATAAATATTCTTATTTTGTTTTGTTTGTGGTATTTGGTCAAATCGAGTATATCTAAAATATTTTATTAAATCTATTGTTGATTTAATTGACCTACGTCAAGCTATATCTCTATATATATATAACGTGTTTTTTTGTTTGTTGATTTAGATTTTTGTTTCATTCCTTTTTCTGCTTTCTTTGGTTGCAAATTAAGGTGATTGCCGATTCTTCATTGATTCTTTCGTTATTTTTACATGTGTTTATTGATTTCTCTTTGTTTGTTTGGTTATATTCTCGTGTTGTTTATGTCATAGGTTGTGGAGTTTGTTAACTTGTGTGTTGTGATACGTATCATACGATTACGTTTGTTCATCGGCTTGAATCAATTCTATTTTATCAATTCTTTCGTCTCTGGGTGATATTTTAACGTCTTTTTTTCTTTTGTGTTTGTTTTTGGTTAAGTACGATGTCTGCTGTTGGCGGTCCTCATACATCATCCATTGCTTTTGCAGGCTGGAACACGATGTATTTCCTTTGGGGTGTATTGCGAGGGAAAAAAGGAAATGCTCTAATCCACCGCTCAAGAATACACCTGCTTTGGAGTTTTGTGTTTTGCCAAACATGGGAAAATCGGTTGAACGGGTATGTTTTCGTTGGTTTTTTTTTTTGGCTTTAGCCATTTTTTCCTTTTCTAATACTGTAATAGCTTGGTTGATTTTTTTTATTAGATTTAATGTTTTCTTAATTTTCGTCAATGTTTGTTGATGGTTTTGATATACATTATTTGATTTTTCGTCAAATAAACCGCTTCTCTACAATAATCTTTGGCTTCTCTTCAATTAGGTCTTCTTCATATGTTCTTACGTACTGGTGCTTTTAACTCTTCCGTACTAGTGCTTTTGTCTCAGCTATGATTGGGTTTTCCACAATTAATTGTAGAAAATCCTGCATACTTTATAAATATACCTACTTGTTTTTTATCAAAAAAAATATATATCTGCTTGTGTTTTATCAAAAAAAAAATATGTCAACTTGTGTATTGTAGTTATGGCATAACGAAACAGAATGTGAGAATGAAGAAGGGCATCATCTTGAAACTTGTGAAAGAGAGCATGAAATTAAAGAATAGCAACAAATGGAACATTATGAAACAGAGCATGAGACTGAAAAAGAGATCCTAACGAAACTATAGCTTCATAAACTACTAACCTATACCGGATTCATTTTGGATTGGTACATTGTACATATATCTATTCTGGTTTAGATTGGTTTAGTAGTAGACCTTAGATAAGTGTATATAAGTCTTGTAACAAACTTTTTTCATTTTATTAAGTTGAATAAGATTGAATACTTCAAACAATCTCTCTCAATCTTCTTCTTCTAATATGGTATCAAAGCAATTTTCTGCTCATTTCCTCTGTTTTTGTGTTCGATTCTTCTTTTTTCGTCAGATTCACCATTGATTAGTCAAAAGAAAGCTTCGATTGTGCTTTGTTTGAAGTCGAAAGGTTTTTCGCTATCGAAGAAGCTATTTATCACTTAAATCCTTTCATTTCAAGCTTTTCTTCAAGATATCAATGGCGAAACAAGGTCGAAAGTTACGGAATCGCAGTGTGGTATTGGAATCGGGAGGATCTGGAATGCGAGATCGAAATGGATCAACTGGTTTGTTTGCTCAAGACGTTGTCAATACTGCGGTTCGTCCTGATGGAGCAAGACACAGTAGCTCAGATTCATTCTCAACAGATGCGCTTTCGATAGACAACACACACACTCTGTTCTTTCTTCATGCTGCGGATAATCCAGGTTTGAGTATTGCTACTCAGATTTTAGATGGATCTAATTACGAGAATTGGTATATCGCTATGCGTATGAGTTTAGATGCAAAGAACAAGATAGGATTTGTTGATGGATCTTTGCCTAGACCAGATGTTAATGATTCATTGTTTAAGATATGGAGTCGATGCAATAGCATGGTTAAATCATGGTTATTGAATATTGTGAGCAAGGAGATCTATGATAGTATCTTATACTATGAAGATGCTGCTAAAATGTGGATGGATCTGTATACTCGGTTCAAAGTGAGTAATCTTCCTCGCAAGTATCAGTTAGAACAATCCATTGCTACTCTAAAGCAAGGATCTCTGGATCTCTCAACTTATTACACAAAGTTGAAGACTCTATGGGAACAATTATAAAACACAAAGACAATTACAGTGAAGAAATGTAATTGTGATCATGTAAAGGTACTTCTTGAAGAGGCAGAGACAAGCAAGATAATTCAGTTTCTCATGGGACTGAATGAAACCTTTTCAAGTGTGAGAGGCCAGATTCTGAACATGAAGCCTAGGCCTAGTCTACCTGAAATCTATAATATGTTGGATCAGGATGAGAGTCAAAGAATAGTGGGAACTTAAAATAGAATGACTCCAAATCCAGTTGCTTTCATTGTTCAAGAGACACCGAGTGTGGAACAAAATCAAGTGTTGTTATCTCAAGGGGGGTTTCACAAACCTAAATGTTCTTACTGCTCAAAGCTGGGACACACAATAGACAAGTGCTACAAGAAGCATGGATATCCTCATGGATTTTTCAAAGGGAAGAAGCAAACTTTAGGAACATCAAACATGTCTTTTGTGCAGTCTGTGGAACTAGTTCAGTCAGATCAAAAGGAATCATTCAACTGTGAAAGCTTGTCTTCTGATCAACTTCAAACAATAATCTCCTATCTAATTTCTCACCTCAGATCCAATGGTGTGGTTGTTGCAACTGATCAAGCAGGTGTTTCTACTTCAAAATCAGCTCCTGTTGTCTCACAGATTACATGTAGCATTTCAGGTAATTTCATTACCCTTTTTAATCACTCCTATTATGACATGCTTACTAATTCAGTATCTTTAGAAAAGGATGTGTCTCATAGGGCTTGGATCATAGATTCTTGTGCAACTCATCATGTTTGTCACATTAGAGAGATGTTCAATAAGTATAAACCACTAGAAAACACTTATGTGACCTTACCAAATGGGCGTACAATTAAGATAATGGGAATAGGATTCATTCAATTAACTGATGACATTTCTCTCTACAATGTGTTATTCATTCCTGAGTTTTAATTTAATTTGATCAGTGTTAGTGTATTGACTAAGACTTTAAATTCTGAAGTTAGTTTCACTGCTGATGATTGCTTTATTCAGGCTCTTTCTCAGGAGTTGATGATTGGTCAGGTAGTCAAGTGGGGAGCCTTTATGTTCTGGATGTTCATAATTCTCATAGAACTTTATCTTTTCAAGGTACCTCTTATGCTTGTTCTCTTGCTAAAACTGATATGACCACTTGGCACAATAGATTAGGTCATCCTGCTCAAGCTAAGATGGATTTACTTTAAGATACTTTACATGTTGCTAAGGATAAAAGTAATAAAAATCATTCAGATCTTTGTCATGTTTGTCATTTGTCTAAGCAGAAAAGATTACCTTTTAAATCTAGACATAACATTTGTAAATCTGTTTTTGAACTTCTGCATATTGACACATGGGGTCCTTTTAATGTTCCTACTGTAGATGGTTTTAGATACTTCCTAACCATTTTTGATGACTATAGTAGAGCTACTTGGACTTACTTAATGCGTGCAAAATCTGATGTTTTGGAAATATTTCCTGCTTTTATTACTATGGTTGAGAATCAGTATGATAAGAAAGTATAGTCAGTTAGGTCAGACAATGCTTATGAGTTGAAATTTACAGAGTTTTATGCATCTAAAGGAATCATTTCTTATCATTCTTGTCCTGAGACTCCTAAACAGAATTCAATTGTTGAGAGAAAACATCAGCATATATTGAATGTAGCTAGGTCATTGTTATTTCAATCCCATATTCCTTTAGAATTCTGGGGAGATTGTATTTTAACTGCTACATTCTTGATCAATAGGTTACCTTCTGTGGTTATAGAAAATAAAACTCCTTTTGAAAGACTCACAAGTAGATCACCAGATTAAATAGATTTAAAAGTCTTTGGGTGTCTTTGTTATAGTTCTACTTCTATTAAGAATAGACATAAGTTTGATCTCAGTGCTAGAGCATGTGTTTTCATAGGATATCCTTCTGGGTATAAGGGATACAAGCTATAAGATATTGAGACACATTCCATTTCCATTTCAAGGCATGTCATTTTTCATGAGGATATTTTTCCTTTTGCATCTTCACATCTCAATGATGGTGTAAAAGATTTCTTTCCTCATATTCTTTCACCTGCATATTCGGATGTATTGCCCTTTAAGCATACATCTTCTGATGCATCTACATCAAAGATGACATCTTCTGAGGATCCTTCTCCTTCTGAGATAAGACCTCATAGAGAAAAGAAAACTCTCTCTCATTTGCAGGAATTTTACTGTTATACTATAACTAATAATTCTACTAATACTCCTAATCCCACTACTCCTTATCCTATGATCATCTATATCTCTTACTCATTATTATCTGAGCCTTTTAAAGCCTTTCTTAATACTATCACCAAAGTAAAAGAACCAAAGAAACATTTTGAGGCTCTGCTTGATAAGCTGTGGCGAGATGCTACGGGTGAAGAGGTTGGGAATATGGAAAGGACAAACACATGGATTGTCTGTACACTACCTGCGGGAAAGGTACCCATTGGCTGCAAATGGATCTTTAAGGTAAAATACAATGCAGATGGGACTACAGAGAGATGCAAAGCACGTTTGGTTGCTCAAGGTTACGCTCAAGAGGAGGGGATTGATTATGGAGAGACTTTTTCACCAGTTGCCAAGTTATCAACAGTGAGGATTCTGATTGATGTAACAGCTAAGAAGAACTGGTATTTGACCACTATTGACATCTCCAATGCATTTCTAAATGGAGACTTGGATGAAGAAATTTTTATGAAGCTTCCTCCTGGATATACAGATATCACAGGTCAACCTCTTCCTGATGATGCGGTTTGCAGATTGTATAAGTCTATTTATGGACTTAAGCAAGCTTCAAGACAATGGTACTTGAAGTTGTCATCTACTCTTCTGTCTATGGGGTTTCACAAGTCAAACAGTGACCATACATTGTTTGTCAGAAACGTGAATGGGAAGTACATGGCAGTGTTAGTCTATGTAGATGACATATTGATTGCCAGCAACAATGATGCAGAAGTGAAGATTTTTATTGATGCCTTGCAAATTCATTTCAAGCTTCGTGTCCTTGGTGACTTGAAATATTTTCTTGGGTTAGAAGTGGCAAGATCCTCTGAGGGAATCTTCATTTGTCAACGTAAATACATTCTTAAGTTGCTGGATGATACAGGGTTCTTAGGTTGTAAACCTTCTTCTATTCCTATGGATCCTTCAGTCAAGCTATCTAAAGACAAAGGCATCAAACTGGAGAATCCTAAGGTGTATCGAAAGTTGATTGGGAAGTTGATGTATTTGGCTATTACTAGGCCAGATATTTCTTTTGCTATCACCAAATTGTGTCAATTTTCTGCAGATCCTCGTGACACTCATCTGCAAGCTGTTCACAAGTTACTGAGGTATCTCAAAGACACAGTGGGACAGGGTGTATTCTATGCATCCACAAGAGATTTTGCATTGAAAGCTTATGCTGATTCAGACTGGGCTTCATGTCCAGACACTAGGAAATCAATTTCTGGTTATGCTA
Source organism: Anastatica hierochuntica (assembly GCA_900406275.1). NCBI lineage: Eukaryota > Viridiplantae > Streptophyta > Magnoliopsida > Brassicales > Brassicaceae > Anastatica > Anastatica hierochuntica. Next base: position 2,692 of record OVAN01005765.1, on the reverse strand, counting down.
TGTTCGTAGGAGATTCTCTGGTTTCATGGAAGTCTAAGAAGCAGAAGACTGTCTCTTTGAGTACAGCAGAAGCAGAGTTTAGAGCTATGTCTAAACCTGCTTGTGAGATGATCTGGATTCAACGGATCATGACTGATCTTCAGGTTCCAATTCCTTTACCTGCCCATCTTTATTGTGATAACACAGCTGCATTGCACATTGCAAACAATGCTGTTTATCATGAGCGTACAAAGCATGTAGAATTGGATTGTTACAAGATAAGGGAGAAGATTGATGATGGTTTGATCAAGACAATGCATGTTAGGACTCATCATCAACTTGCGGATGTGTTGACTAAGCCATTATACCCTTCTTTGTTTTAAGAACTCATTGGCAAGATGAGAGTTGATAACATTTTCTCACTTCCATCTTGAAGGGGGGGTATTAACCTATACCGGATTCATTTTGGATTGGTACAATGTACATATATCTATTTTGGTTTAGATTGGTTTAGTAGTAGACGTTAGATAAGTGTATATAAGTCTTGTAACAAACTTTTTTCATTTTATTAAGTTGAATAAGATTGAATACTTAAAACAAACTCTCTCAATCTTTTTCTTCTAATAAAAACTGATACAAGACCTTTACAGTAAGAAATCTCAGTAACTAAATTGGCTTCACCTCCATCATCACCATGAAAAAAAAGAGTAGGTTGAGAAGATCAACGCAAATTGCTAATCTCTATTGCTTTCTCAAAGGAAAGCTTGAAGGCTCTAGCGTAGAAAGAAAAACAACAGCAAAGATGACAAAGAGGTAAAATAGCTTGGGTCACAAGTCATAACTACATGTCATAATTTTTCTTTCTTCTGCCATTTGTGTCACAGGTCCTATATACAAAATTTCCAAACTAAAGACATGAAATAATTGCTCGAATTTCATAGCAAAGTGGAATCTGTTTCTGAGAAACAAACTGATGAAACTCAAATATGTTTTCTCATTGACTTTGATCCGAGTTGAAACTTTCTTTTGGATTCATTTTAGGTTCTTGCGAGGTTTAAGGCTTTCCCTGAAGAGAAAGCTGAGGCAATAAGAATAGCAGGTGGCTTGTACTAGAAGTTAGATGGGATTATCTCAATCGACATTTAGCTAAGGGCTTACAGCTTGAAATATACAATCAAGAACCTAAGCAATACTACTGTGACGGTGAAACTCTTTTCGGTCTTGGGGCCGCCAATAGTTAATGGACTTGAGAGTTATGCCATTGTTCCTGCTGATATGGCTACAGTGACTCACTGAGCAAGGTATTTTGAGTTGATTATGATTGTTTGATGGGTTGCATTATATGTTTCTTAACTTTCTTTGATTGTTTTTTAACAGTGACAACTATGAAAGCGTTGAAGGATTCACTATGTGATCCTGATATAGTGGGTTGGAGTGATGATCCATGTGTTCCCACTAATTAGATACTTGGGAAGGAGTCACATGCCGGGAAAATCCAGAAGGATCTGCTCTTGTAATATTCTAAATGTGAGTGTAACTAGAACAGGCTTGTCTTAGTCATTGTCACATTGCCATTTTGCTTCATATGCTCATATAACACAATTTCTAATGATTGAGCTCTTGTGCAGTGGTGAGAATTTTTATGTCCTGCGGGCAAAAAAGGTTTTTACCAGGAGCTTTGTTTTTGGTTTGGGACAACCTACAAGGCGTTTGCTTATAATGGGTTGAATTACATTTGTATCGCCGAAAATAATTGTTGCTAGAGATGCTTTTGTGTTCTTGAGGTATTACTATAACTTCTGGAATCTTTTTCTGGTTTTGCTTTTGTTTCATGAATATATAGTGACTTACAGGTTATTGTGAGGCAATTAGCCCGACATTAAAGCACAATGTCTACTTCGGTTGTCTCCAGTCAGTGTATGCATTTAGGAGTTCTTGCTGCAGCTTCTCATATTAGGCGTAGGAAAACATTCTTTGTTGTGTTTTACAAGGTAATGTTCTTTAGATTATATTTTCTATTGTTAAAGAGGTGGTTTTAAGACTTAGTATTTAAGAAAGTTTTGATCTTTTGTCCAGGATTAGCCAATTCATAGTAGAAGACAAATGGATCGATTTGTAGTAAAGTATTCCTGGTTAGCTGCAGTCAAGTACTCTAAACTAAAGTGGAACTGGTTTATTCAAGATTTTCAACGTTTGAGTTATCGAATGCTCTGTTTTATTTTTGCCTTTTTGCAGTGAGTTTTGCAAAATGGCCAAGAATATTTATATATATTCGAGCGATGAGATAAAGAAAATGACAACTAAAGTGGAGATTTCTTCAGCACTAGAGAATCAAATGTCGTTGTATTGTTGTCTTATTTCTTCTTCTTTTTTCGTTTGTTGAATGTCAGAGCATGCATATGCCTAGGTTTGACTGAAATTTACAAATTCTAAGTATCTTCTACTATGATGTGTGTCTTAGAGTTTATGGTTTTTGGTCCGGCTAGCATGAATCTTATTAACAGTGTTTTATTTTGTGTTCTTTCCTTTGTCACTTTTTTGTTTGTTTATTCTAATAGATCTCTAGATTTCTATACTTGACTTTTAGGTTGGTTTTGATCGTAAAGGTTAAATATTATTTGAATTTAACCACTACGTTAATCTATAGAAAGAAATTTACAAAATCTAACTGTGCCCCCGTGCAAGGCACGAACCATCATCTAGTATATATATA
>OVAN01005764.1:0-22818 GCA_900406275.1 Anastatica hierochuntica | reverse complement strand
GATTGAATATTTTACAGATGTTGACATTTGACCCCGCTAGAAACTATAATACTAAATTTTAAATTGTTTTATTCATTACTACAAATGTCGATTCATTATTCAGTAAATTTATTTTCTGTATAGCTATCAAAAAGTAAAAGATATAACACTTAGTTCATAACTCGATATGTTTTTTTAGTTAATCAAAATATACAATATCTTTATAATTATTTAAATATAATAAATTGTATATAAAGTAACGATAATTTATTTTTAATTTATTTTATTTTAAGATATATTTATCTTATATCATATTTAAAGTTATATATATATATATATATATATTATTTTTTGATTAAAAATCAAATATATCAAATATATTAAATAACTCATTAAGGATAACCATAATTTTTTAAGATAAATATTTTTTGAATATTTTCTTGATTAATTTCGTTTTTTATTTTTCATTTTTTTAAAAAATGAATAATTTTATGAATAAATTTTTATTAATCAAATAGTTTATTAAGGGCGATATTGTAATCAACCAGTCCAACTTTTAATCTGGTGCAAACTGACTTCATACTTCATATAGAAGATAACATATTTTGTTCCTGATTTTGTTCGATCTTATCTTCTCAGTACACGTGTTGACCTCATATGGTGGAAAGAAGCATATGACTACTAGCCCTTACACGTGTAAAGTTTCTCCAAGATTCGCGAGCAACCGTTGTGGATCATCGTGTACTATTTCTTCTTTCCGATCTGAAGCTCCGCCATGGACGAAAACTTAAGGAAGTCGTGATGCCATTGCTTCTCCTTCTCCTCTTGACTCCAATGGCGTAAGATTATCCTCCTCCATTTGAAACTAACACCACACAATCTTTTCACCAAGGGAACTCGCCCCTAATCAGGTTCCTTCTTTTCACCTGACTTTTCTGTCACTATCGGTCGCCATAAAGTCTAAAAGGCGAGAAGTTACACCTTCGAAATGAGAGATGATGATGATTTGCGTCGATTAGGTAGATGACCTGAGAAACAACAATGAGAAGAGAGGAGGAAACAAACCCACATCAGAGATATATAGAAGAAAAAAAATAAGAATAGCTTCAATTTGCACACAAAACACAACTAAATTCGGATCTTTGGCCGATTGAAAGCAAAGTCTATCTATGTTTCTTAATCATATATGATTACAAACAAAGAGAAGACAAAAAGCAAAGCCGAAGAAAAAAGTCAACACAAAGTCGAAATCTATTCCGTATAAACCGGAAAAACGAACTGAGAAACGGTAATATACTCCGATCTGCGTCGAAAACTACTATCTACACCAAAAAAATCCGGTCTGGCGAACTGCCGGTCAGAAGAAGTTGTGTTTCAGCGGTGAACCTTTGCAAGAGAGAGAAATTTAAAGAGTTTCTTTTTCCTTTAATTTGATTCCGATGATAACATCAAGAACTTTAGAATTAATAAACAAAAAAATCACTCTTTTTTATTTCTTTAGAATCTCATAAATCAAAATCTCTCAAAACTCCAAAACTTTTTTAGTCTTTGCCATAACTTGACAACCCTATTTATACTAAAACTCTAAACCTAAACCTAATAGGAAAACCCTTTGTTTAGATAAATTTAACAAACTCTTGTCATTATCCTAAAACATAACTCGGTTTAGGATTCCTTAAACCATAATTCGGTTTAAGGTTCTCGATAGTTTGTACCACATGTTTTCAAGTTTATTCCAATATTCTCCCCTTTAAGCTTAAGTCGATTTTCGCTAAGCCGTGAACACCAACAAGATCTCTCATCTCCTTGAACTTGATTCTTCTGAGTGCCTTCGCTAGAATATTAGCTCTTTGGTCATTCACGAGAATATGCAAAACTTCAATCTGTTCATTCTCAGCGCATTCTCGTATGAAATGATATCGTCTATGTATGTGCTTTCTCCGTCCATGAAATACAAGATTCTTTGTAAGAGCTATGGCAAACTTATTATCTATCCGAATCATCACCTTATCACATGATTTTTCTATGATCTCTCTGAGAAGCTCCTGGAGCCATATTGCCTGCTTGGCCGCCTCAGTTTAGTGCCATGAATTCAGCTTCACATGAAGACAATGCTATAGTCTCTTGCTTCTATGAGCACCAAGTAATTCGACTATCATTAAGATAGAAGATGTGTTTAGCGGTGCTTCTACCATCATCCATATCAACATTAGGAGAATTTTCGTAATACCCAACCAGCTCTACTTTGTTTCTGTATTTGAACGTTAGACCAAACTAGATAGTTCCACGCAGATACCTCAGAACCTATTTTAACGCAGCACCATGTGATTCCTTAGGCTCATGCATGTATCTACTCAATACTCCAACGCTAAACGACAAATGTGGACGAGTATGAAGTATATACCGTAAACAACATATGCTTCTTATGTACTTCTTCTCATCAGTGGACTTTTCTCCTTAAGCTTTCGATAGCTTCAGATTCGACTCCATAGGTATGTGTGAAAAATTTCACCCGCCCATTCCAAATTCTTCCAGAATTTTCATTGCATATCTCTCTTGTTTCAACATAATGCCTTCTTCATGCTGAAGTACTTCGATGCCTAGGTAATATGTGAGCTTACCGAGATCACTCATCTTAAACTTCGTTGCCGTCTCCCCTTTGAATTCACGTACCATGTCTAAATTAGATCCCATAACCAGCAAATCATCAACGTAAACTGCTACAACAAGAAGATTGTTCCTTTTCCTTTCTTTGATATTATGATGGATCTTTCGAACATCTACAAAATTTTAGTTCTCTAAGGATCTTGTTTAACTTTTCGTTCCATGCTCTAGGTGCTTGCCTTAATCCATAAAGTGCTTTAGACAACTTGTACACTTTGTCTACTCTTCCTTTTGTCATAAATCATTCAGGATAAGTAATGTAGACTTCTTCTTTTAGATCTCCATCGAGGAATGCGGTTTTTACATCTAAGTGATATATTTCCCAACTATATGTTGTTGCTAGAGCAATAATGAGACACACTGTTTCAATTCATTCAACTGGAGCATATACTTCATCAAAATCTATCTCATGTCTTTGCACATAGCCTTTTGCTATTAGTCTAGCTTTATATTTATCAATGCTCTCATTCGGGCTATGTTTGATCTTAAAGATCCACTTTAGTCTGATTGGCTTAGCTCTAAGTGGTAAATTAACCAAGTTCCATGTTTTTTCTTGTTTATTGAAGATATTTCTTCATCACAGACATCTATCCATACCTTCACCTGACATGCTTCGTTAAAGTCTCATAGTTCATCATTGATTATTAGCAGAATATGTTCATACTCGATCTCAGCAAGTAATACATAATCATTCCAGTAACTCGGTTTTCTACTATCTCTTGATGATCGATGCAAAGTGGGATTAGTATGAGCATGTTCTTGGATATTTCCTTGCATGGGATTGAGCATATTATGGTATCCTTAGTTGTCAGCGCCATCACTACCTTCTTCTTCATTGCTTCCCTCGATATTCCCTTCAATAACTTCGTCGGCTTCTTCTCCTCTTATGTCATCGTTTTCAAGCTCTCCAAAGTTAAGTCTGAACATTCTTGGTTCTTTGTTAGGTTCCCTTTCCAAGTTACCCAACTTCTAACCTTTGCTTTCGTCAAACACCACATCTCTACTAACTATTATTCTACTTCCATATGGATCAAGTAGCCTATAGACGCTAAATCCGGGTTTAATTCCAAGATGTACCAGCATTCATGATCTGTCGTTTAGCTTCTTTAGTTGTGGATTCTCAGCCTTGGCATAGCCAATACATCCAAAGACTCAGAGACATCCGATACTCAGTTTGTTTCCTTGAAAACTTCATACGGAGTTTGTGTTGCCAGTACTCTTGTAGCAACTTGGTGAATGAGATACATGGTTTGTCCCCCAGCTTCTCCTCAAAGGTAATTTGGTACATCTATGTGCTTTAATATACTCTTGGTCATTCTTAAAAGACGCCTTTCAACTACTCCATTTTGTTGAGGAGAATAGGGTGTGGTTAAGTGTCTATGATTACAGATGATTGATAAAAACTCTGAAATTTTTCTGATAAGAACTCACCCCTTATTTGTTCTAAAGGTCTTAACCAATGTTCCTGTTTCTTGCTCAATTAATGCCTTAAACCTCTTGAATTTCTCGAAGGCTTCACCTTTTTCCTTTAGGAGTATCGACCACATATAACGAGAATGATCATCGATGAGCACAAATATGTATCGGTTCTTTGCAGCAATGGAAGGTGTGATGGGTCTGCATAGATCTCCGTGGATGAGTTCGAGTGTACAAGAGGCGCGGAATGATGTTGCTTGCGGGAATGCATGTCTCGCTTGCTTTCCAAGCAAGCATGAGGCATATGTGTCTTTCTCAATCGCGATTTTAGGCGTTCCAGTGACCAATTCTTCTATAATCATCGTTCTCATGGAATCTTTACCAATGTGTCCTAGCCTTGCATGCCACTTTGACAAGTCACTAAGTGTAACGAGTTACAAACACTTTGTATCAACGATTTCCATGGTGACTTTGTATAGTCGATCTTTAGATATTTTTGCCTTTGTTATTAATTTTTCATCTTTGTCATGCAGTATGAGAAGGTCCTTTCACATTCTAACATCACAACCTGCTTCACTAGCTTGTCTAAGGCTAATGATGTTACTTTTAAGATCTGGAATATAGTAGTCACTTAAGATCGTTTTGTTTTTGTTCTTCAATACAAAAATAATTGAACCTTTTCTTTTTATATCGATGCGTGAATCACCTTCGAATCTCACCTTTCCAGTAATGGACTCATCGATCTCCTTAAAGAACATACAATTTCCAGTCATATGGTTGCTCGTTTCGTTATCCAAATACCATGTGTTATTCCCATCAGTTGATGATTCGAAGTCTGCTGGATTCATGATTAGCTCCTCTGCCTCTTGTGTGTCATCCTTCTTGGTTTCACACGTTTCTTGAAGCTTTAGTAACCTATCGGGACACACTGATGCATATTGTCCATTCTTGTCGCAATGATAACATACAACTTTGGACAAATCTTTATCTTTATTGTATCCTCCACTGTGACCCCTTCCCCTGCCATAGAACTGTCCACCGTGTCCTCTTCCTCTGAAGCTTTCATTGTAACTACAATTGAATTGAGTTGTTTGAGTCTCGGTATTTGCGTACATTAGTTTGTTTTGATTCTCATGAGTTTCTTCTTCTTCTTCTTCTTCCGCGACTCACTCCTCATAAGTTTTCAGGCGACCTATTATGTCTTCAAAGCTCGTGATTTTAAGACCAAGGACTTTTTCTAGAGAAGCCACAATGTGTATGTACTTTCTCCATGGAAGACTTTTAAAGAATTTCTTGACTAGTTTTGATTCTTCGAAGATTTCACCAATTGTAGCAGATTTTGATGAGATTTATGATATTTTGCCAACACATTCGTCAATAGTTTATGTATCTTTCATCTTAAGTTTGTCAAATTCATTCATTAATGTTTGTAATCTCGCTTCTCTTACCTTGTTTGCACCAAAATGTCTAGTTTTAATTGCCTTCCACACCTTTTTTGCTGTATCTAGCTCTCTGACTTGTAGGATAAGCACCCATGTATTGATTGAAATAATAAAGCGATGGCCATATTTTTTTCTCTTCATTTTCGGATTCTTTGTCTACAACTTCCCAGGCCTTATTCACCTTAAGTAAGACCTTTATTCTCATTGCCCAAACCCTGTAATTTGTTGTTTTGAGCATCAGACATGTGATAGTAGACCCTCCTTCTTTTGGTTTCACCGTCGTTGAAACCGTGGTAATATCTCCCATGATTTTGATCCTCTTTTTTTCTTTTGCAAGTTTTAGTTCCGCCATAAGAAAAAGATTTTTGAAGACTTTTTTTTATCACAGGACTATGTTCTTTTACGGAAAAAAAATAAAGCTTGCTATCTCAAGTCTTTCCTTTGCTACCTTCTTCTTTTGTTGATCGGTCGATGGAGTTTAAGAAAAAAAAATCTTGTGTTCTGATACCAAATCTTGAGTTTCGATGATACTATCTAGAACTTTAGAATTAATAAACAAAAGAATTACTCTCTTTTATTTCTTTAGAATCTCACAAATAAAAACCTCTCAAAACTCTAAAAATTTCTTAGTCTTTGCCATAACTTGACAACCCTATTTATACTAAACTTTAAACCTAAACATATTAGGGAAACCTTTGTTTAGATAACTCCTAAACAAACTTTTGTCCTTGTCCTAAAACATAACTCGGTTTAGGATTCCTTAAACGAAAACTTAGTTTAAGATTCTCGATATCTTGTACCACAAGCTTTCAAGCTTATTCCAACAAGAACAATCTGATTAACGATATTACTCAGTCCTATTGAAAAGACTACATATTTTCATATTTTCTTCGTATATTATCTATTTTCTATATTTTCTTAGCTTTCCAAATTCTTTATATTTAGCTTTGGTCTTTAGGTTTTTATATAGGTTGCGATGACGATCTAAGAGACAAAATTGTTTCACAAATTTATCATGAAATCAGAGCTAAAAGGCAAAAATAATAGATTTGTGAGTAATAAATCATGGTGGGAACAGAGAAGAACGAAGAACACATTATGGTGCATGTGGGTGGCGATGCAACACTATCACCATACTATTTACACGTAGCTGGCCGTCCTAAAAATTTGATATGTGTGGAATGCTTTGTGAACCAAGAGAAAATGTGATTTTATCGATGAAACTCTAATGAAACCAACTGTGCCAAAGCAGATTGAACTATAGGAGGTTGTGAATTCGATGTTGGTGGCAGGAATTATGAATACAATCTAGCTGTATGTACAACTATCTCTATGGTCGAAAATGCAAGTGAATTGTGGGAGGATTTTAAGCTCCAGTTTTCAGTGGGTAATGGAGCTCGAGTTCATGAGTCGAATGTTGGTATTGCTTGTTGCAAGAAACAAGGTGATTCAGTGATAACTTACTATGGGAGACTGAAGAAATTGTGGGATGAACTGTGTATAAGCCATTTAGGACATGCAAGTGTGAAGAAATATCACCACTCCAACAAGATAAAGGCAAAGACAAAGTTCATGAACTTTTAATGAGACTTGACTCCAGATTTAGTACGGTTCAATCGACCATCATCATCAGTGTCGAGCCATTGCCAAAAATGGCTCAAGTCTATCAATGTATTTCGAGGGAAGAGCGACAACAAAATTCGTCAGAAGTAGAGAAGGTGGACATGAAGTTGTTAGCTATGCAGTACAAGATGGCACAAGGATGAGAAATAACAAATTTTTTAATAGAGAATCAGAGTTGTTGAGTTGCACTCATTGTGGAAATACATGATACACAATATTGTTACTAGTTGAAGGATATCCTGACTGATGGGGAGAAAGACAACGAAGTGTAGAAGAGCATGTACTTCTCGGAGGGCGTAATGAAGGAATGATTAGAAGCTATGGAACAAGAGGTGGAGGATGTGGATCTTTACCAAAAGAAAATGGATCAATTTTTACAGCAAACACAACACAAGTAATTCCTGCATCAAGAGTTGTAGCAGCACACATCACTCAACGTGAAGAAGATTATGATCATAGCTCTCTACCACAATTTAATGACGAACAATGAACAACTTTTATTAACATCTTTAATATACCTGGTCCAGATCAAATATGGAAGTTAAATGGTACGAGAGTATCGATTGATTTTATAATTGACAAAACACATGAGCATCATATCATGTGACTATTAATATACATTATTTGACTAATATTGTGAACATCGTGCATTGTTCTATTAAGAGATATTGGGCTTATGATGGGATTTCGTAAATTAATATTAATTATCTAGGTTTTTAAGAGTTTTTAGGGTTTTGTATAAATGTGGTGTTTTGCCTCTTTGTAAAGGGGGAGAGAGAATAGTAGAAATATTTTTCAACTGTTTCATGGTATCAGAGCCCTACGATTTTGGGGTCTCGTTTTTTGTTGAGTATTAATCAATTCTCTCAATTGAGGTTTCAATTTCTTGTGGATGAATTATTTGAGATTTATTTGATTGAGTGTTATGGAGAAGATGAGAATTGAAGAGGACATGGTGGTGAGAAGTTCTCTTAATATTACGGAAGACGGAGTAGCATAAAGCACTCCATTGAAGAAAATCAATGCATCGATACATACTCATGTTGTGTGGGTCTCTAAAGTACTCTATGAATCACAGACTGATGTTGTTGCAACTGATGATCCATGTGTTATATTACACTCTGATGTGGTACAAACAGATGCTGTTACAGACGCTGCTGCAGATCGGTGTTGTCACATATTTTCTGATGCAGATGTAGTACAGGCTGAAGCACTAGCTAAGACCGGTTTAAAGAAGGAGCAATGGGATCAAATATTGCGTATCTTGGGACGAAAATCAGAATCAACGAATTTTTCAGGTAAAAGAAGTTATTCTGATGAATGGCTAATTGATAGTGGTGCCTCACATCATATGACAGATACTTTGAGTGGTATGACAGATGTTCATAGTGTATCACCGTGCTTAGTTGGATTACCTAATGGTAAGACAGTGATTGCTGATCGAGTAGGGAGTGTCATTCTGACAGATAGGTTGACGTTGGACCAAGTTTTCTTTGTTGAAGAATTGAAGTGCAATTCGTATCAGTGTCACAGTTGATTGATGTATTGGGGTATCTTGTCATTTTCTCTAGGAAAGGATGCCTCATGTATGATTCTGCGTTGCATACGATTGCTACAAGAGAAAAGAAGGAGGGATTATATCTACTAAGGTATTCAGAAGATCTATAGCATGATAAAAGTGTGTCAGGCAGAATCAATAGAAGTATGGCATAAGAGAATGATACATGCTTCAGAAAAGGTGATTAGGAAGCTGCCTGGGGTTGATAAGAGTAGTGTTGATTTGACAAATTGTGATATATGTTTTCGCACCAAACAATGTCGAAGTGAATTCTCCTTAAGTTCTAATACAAGCAAGGAATGCTTCGAGATGATACATTGTGATTTATGGGGTCCATATCGGACACAAAGTATGTGCGGATCTTCTTACTTCCTCATTATTGTGGACGATTATTCTAGAGGTGTGTGAGTATATCTCTTGGTTGACAAGATTCAAGTTGAAAGGAAAATTGTGGAGTTCTTTGCACTAATACAAAGACAATTTGACAAGTGTGTGAAGATAGTAAGGAGTGACAACGGTAGTGAGTTCTTGAAGATGACAGACTACTTTAGGAAAATGGGGATTATACATCAGACATCGTGTGTGGGTACTCCTCAGCAAAATGGAAGAGTTGAGCGAAAACATCGTCATATATTGAATGTGGCGAGAGCATTGAGGTTTGAAGCAAACCTTCCAATCGAATTTTGGGGACAATGTGTCCTAAGTGCTGCGTATTTGATCAATCGAACGCCATGTGAGCTGCACCATGGGAAAAGTCCGTATGAGATTATTTTGGGAGAAGCTCCCAAGTACAATGCGATACGAATCTTTGGATATCTTGCATTTGCTCATAATCAAAAGCGAGATGGAGATAAGTTTTCTAGTCGAAGTAGAAAGTGTGTCTTTCTTGGTTATCCCTATGAAAAGGAGGGGTGGACACTATTCGATTTAGATACTAAAGAACTATTTGTCTCTCGAGATGTCACATTTGTTGAAGAAAAGTTTCCATTCTCTGAAGCACAAGATGGTTCAGGATTTGGGAAGACAATTGAAGATGCTGTTGTAGTTGCTGATAGAGTCATTGACACAGAGGATGACATATGGATTCAGAAAGACTCAGAACCAGTATGTGATGCAGGGCATGTACTAGAGATTGTGACAGATGCAGTGCATGTACCAGATACTGAGACAGATGCAGTGCATGTACCAGCGACTATGACAGATAATATGTGTCAGTCTGCAAATGAGCCAATGCATACAACAGATGGTATGCGTCAGGCTACAGATGAGCCAACTTCTGAAGCAGAGGCTGTACGAAAACAAGAAGCTGTAACAGAGGAAGTGTCTGAATCAAAAGCAGTGGCATAAGCTGAGCCTGTTGCAGCAGATGCAGAGTTGGGACGCGACATGAGGAAGAGAGAACCCTCTGTCAAGCTAAGGGATTATGTGTTAAACACAGTGTATCACATGCAACCATCCACTGTAAGTCAAGAGTCGAATCAAGAGTATGGAGTTGAAAATTTTGTTAATTGTGATAGGTTTTCTGAGGGACACAGAGCCTTTTTGGCCAGTATAACTAATGGAGTTATACCAAAGTCATTTGCCGAGGCAATAAAATGCCCTCGATGGAGAGAAGCGATGCGGTTAGAGATTAAAGCTCAACAGAGGAGTAAAACATGGTCCGTAGAAAGTTTGCCATCAGGAAAGAGAATGAGTGAGTGCAAGTGGGTGTATACAATCAAGTACAATGCTGATGGAATGATTGAAAGATACAAGGCTAGACTTGTTGCTTGTAGAAATCGACAGAAAGAAGGTATTGATTACACTGAGACATTTGCTCCTATAGCAAAAATGAGTATTGTTCGGATAGTACTACAGGTTGCTGTTGGAAAGAATTGGGAGTTACATCAGATAGATGTGCACAATGCATTTCTTCATGGTGATTTAGAAGAAGAGGTGTTTATGAGGATACCACAGGATTTTGGGTCCTCACGTAAAGGGCAGGTCTGTCGGTTGCACAAGTCATTATATGGCTTGAAACATGCTCCGAGGTGTTAGTTTGCCAAACTCACTAAGGCACTTCACGGGTATGGTTTTAAACAGTGTCGAACTGATTACTCTATGTTCTCATTGGTGACTTCTCAGGTTCAGTTGCATGTGTTGGTGTATGTTGATGACCTCGTTGTGACAGGGAATTCACCTGAGGCTATTCAGAAATTTAAAACATATTTGAGTGGTTGTTTCCATATGAAGGACTTGGGGAAGCTGAAATACTTTCTTGGGATAGAAGTTGCACGTAGTGCAGAGGGTATCTATCTGTCACATCGAAAGTATGTTCTTGACATAATCGCTGATGTAGGATTTCTTGGTGGTAGACCTGTCGAGTTTCCGATGGAACCCAATCATCAGTTGGGAAAGTCAAATGAAAAGGTTCTGACTGATCCATAAAAGTATAGAAGACTTGTTGGAAGGTTGATTTATCTGTCTGCGACACGACCCGATATTGCTTACGCTGTTCATATCCTGTCACAGTTCATGCATGAACTACGAGAGGATAATTGGTCTGCTGCATTACGGGTTGTTCGTTATTTGAAAGGATGTCCGGGACTCGGAATCCTATTGAAAGCTGAATGTGATTTTCATCTTACAGGTTGGTGTGATTCAGATTGGGCTGGATGTCCTATGACACGAAGATCTTTGAATGGATGGCTAATACAGTTGAGATTTTCTCCTGTATCATGGAAATCAAAAAAGCAGGATGTAGTATCACTCTCATCAACTGAAGTAGAGTATAAAGCTATGGTTGCTGCTTTGAAAGAATTGAAGTGGATCAAGGGTATTGTGCACTCTGGTGCAATGGATTTATACTGTGACAGTAAGCCTGCTCTTCACATTGCAACAAATCCGGTATTTCATGAGAGGACGAAACATGTGGAGAGTGATTGTCACTTCATTCGAGATGATATTCAAGCTGGGGTACTAAGGCACTAGCTGATGTATTTACTAAGGCACTTGGAGGACGTCCTTTTCAGGCGATTTTACCCAAGTTGGGCATTCGAGATCTCCATGCTTCAACTTGAAGGGGGTATTAAGAGATAGTGGGTTTATGATGGACTTTCGTAAATTAACATTAATTATCTAGGATTTTAAGAGATTTTAGGATTTTGTATAAATATGGTGTTTTGCCTCTTTGTAAAGGGGGAAAGAGAAATAATAGAAAACGTTTTTCAATTCTTTCATGTTCAATTGGATTATGTGATGAAAATTATGCTTTGACCATTACATGCTCTTTGATTTTAGTGGTAAAATTGCTTAAGATAATTAAGGGTTTGTCAATCTCGTTCACTGCTATCTTGTGTGTATTACATGACCATACCATAACAAAGCTTATTGGTGCAGGTCAAGAGTGTTGTGGTGTTTACATATTCCATGGATCTATTGGTGGAGCAACAACTTAAACAACAACTAATGTGTATTCTACGCATTCGTATCATCGTTGGCTCGATCATCTTGCAAGTCAAGTTTATCTTATTTATCAAAAAATGTTAGTATGGTTAAATCAGTCAGAATGAAGCAATTTATGAAATTTGTTTCCGAGCAAAGCAAACTTGATAGTGATTTTATGAAAGCGATAAAAAAAGTTATTGATATTTTTCATTTAATTCATTGGGATTGTTCATGGGCAGTGTGGATTTAATTAATGTCTGAGAAACGAGAAGTGTCTAACACTTCGCAGAACTTTATGGTGATGGTAGATAGGCAATTCGGCAGATGGGTCAAGATGGTGCAAAGTCACAATAGAATTGAGTTAATCTGAATGAAATCTTATTTTGCAAAAGAAAGGGTAATCCACCAATGTCTTGTGTAGGAATGCATGACAAAATAGATGCAAGGAGCAAAAAATACATACATATTTTGAATGTGGCACGAATATTGATGTTCCAGGAGAATTTTCCAGTAAAGTTTTGGGGGAAAATGTGTGTTAGCTGCGAGTCATCTTACTAATCATACTTCAACACCACTTTTTGGAAAAAAAAACCCCGTATGAGATCTTATTTTGTGCAATACCATATCTTGATGAACTTTGAATGTTGGGTTGTGTATGCTATGCGCAGAAGCATAATCGTGACAAGGGAAAGTTTGCAAATGTAGTCGTAATATTTACAATGTATCCATATGGCAAACAAAACTGCCAGCTATATGACTTGGAAATTGGTGATTTCTTCATCTCTTATGACGTTGTGTTCCAAAAACATGTCTTTCCTTTGAAATCAAAGGACAACCTCCTCAAGATATGATGCCTCTGATTATTGATGATGATGATGATGATGTACTGTTAGTGAAACAACCTGATTAAGATATTATTTTACCACAAACAGAGGACCAAGGTTTGAGTGTAATACAAGCAGTTCAAGAGTTGAGTGTGATTGTGATGCAAACACCTGAAGATCATGTACATGAGGTCATCGAACTATGAAGTGGTCACAGAGAGAAAATGAATCAACATAGATATAGAACTATGTCCTTTGCAACAATATATCTAGTGATCAATCTTCCTCGACTTTAGGTAAGATAGAATATCCGATTGCCAATTTCTTTACATGTGACAGGTTCTCAGAGGCACACAAGACGTTCCATGTTGCAAACACAGTGAATGTCATGCCTTAAAGCTAGGCAGAAGCAGTTTTGGACGAGAGATGACGTAAATCCATGGGAGATGAGATCGATGCGAAGGAGATAAGCATAATTTGAGTTGTAACTAACTTGCCTAAGGGGAAGAATGTCATTGGGTGTCGATGAATTTATACCATTAAGTTTAATCCCGACAAGACTACTGAGCGTTTTAAAACACGATTAGTTACGTTTGGCAATCATCAGAAGGAGAGTATCAATTATATATGGTTAAACATTTGCTCCAGTGGTCAAAATGACTTTTGTCTGTACGTTTCTCAAATTACTCTTGTCCAAGTGGATGTTCATAACATGTTTTTATATGGTGATTTAGAAGAAGAGGTGTACATGAAACTTCCATATGAATTTCATAGTCGTGATGTAAACAATGTCTAAAAGTTAAGGAAGTCATTTTATGGTTTAAAGATGACATCGGGATGTTGGTTCTCGAATCTTACTACAACTTTTATGCGATACGGTTTCAAACAACAAAGGGACAACTAGTCTCTGTTTACTTTGATTAGAGGCAAGCTTCAACTTTACGTGATTGTGTATGTTCATGATTTGATTATTGGAGAGAATGATAACGAAGCCATTAGTTGTTTTAAAATTTATTTGGGGAAACTTTTTCGGAGGAAGGATTTGGGATACATGAAAATTTTATTGGCATTGAATAGCTATATCCTCGGAGGGTTTTACTTGTCATAAAGGAAATATGCGTGTGACTTTTTACAGGAATGTGGATCCTTGGGTAGTTGACAAGCTGCGACCCCTATCAAACAACACCATCAACAAACGATGGTTAGAGAGGATTATTGTGGGGATCCGACAGGATATAGGCGCTTTGTTGGTTATCTTTTTTATCTAACGATCACAAGACATGAGTTATCATACATTGACATGTTTTGGCGCAATTCATGCACTGACCGCAAAACAAAAGTTGGTTTGGTGTGTTGGGGGTTGTACGATTTCTTAAGCATCCCGAGACAAGGGATTTTGCTCTCTTCTGATGTTGATATTCATATCAATGCTTATTTTGATGCATATTAGGCATCATGTGATTTTTTAGATGATCACCGAATGGTTTTTGTGTTATGCTTAGAGATTATTTCGTGGCTTGGAAGACTAAAAAGCAACGTGTAGTGTCACGTTCATATGCGGAAGAGTAATACCGTTCGATTTCTGATAAGGTTTCGAAACTCAAATAGAACAAGGCATTGCTTAAATTTTATAGTGTATCACATGATGAACCTATGACCTTGTACTGTGATAATCATGTTGCATTACGTATTCCGGTCAATCATGTTTTTCATGAGCGAATGAAGCATGTGGAGAATAATTGCCATTATGTGGCGATGATATTATGGCTGGTTTACTTCGGACTTAAAAGATTCATACTTCAGAACAACTTACAGGTATCTTCACGAAAAGACTGGAATCGCAATAATTTACTCATTTTTCCACAAGGGTGTTTTTGATCTTCATGATCTAATTTGAATGGAAATATTGGAGAGACTATATATTCTCGTAACTTATTCATATATTGTCTAATTTCCATATTCTCGATTGTATAGGGTTTTTGTCTTTAGGTTTGAGTATATAGGTTTTGAGGCTGATCAATAAGAAAAAAAATATTTTTCACAGGTTGTATCAAGTCCTAAGCTATATATTTATCAAAATAGAAAGAAAATTTGGATTTTAATGAGGTTGAAAAGGTTTACGTCGACTTTAAGATAAGATAAACTAACATGGTGGTGGTGTGTGTGGGTGGGGGCGGGTTGGGGGTTATATTTTTAGGTGGGAAGGGAGGATTTTAGGGAGGTGCAAAGGTAAACACAAGGTGGTTCAGGAGGACGCCAAATTTCTTCCAGACCACGATACATGGGGGTTCAATCTTGAAATGAGTTCGGTTTTGATTCGATTTTTTGAATTTTTTGGTTAGTAAAATATTATTACCATATTATAACCATATCTACTTTGGTTTAATCCAGTTTAGATACATTCGATTTTAAGCCAAAAACCATGAATATTTGTTGTATAATTTAAAATTTTTGAGTTTTGATTTTTGCTTCTCGTAATAGTGGTGATTAATTATAATATAGAAAATATTATTATTAGATTTTAAAACTAAAAAGTAGTTTACGGTTCATATATTTATATAAATATTGTCCATGATACAAACAAGGAAAAATTGTTAAGGATTATCATTATAATAATTTTCAAACAAAAACATTAAAACTGAGATTTATTTTCATTGATATTAGATTACTGTATTATTGTAAACTAAAATTTTGAAGCTTTTAAAATTATATTGTTTATATTATATATGTTATTTTAAATTTTAGTGTATATAATATACTATTATATTGAAAATTTGAACTAATCGGTTTTTTCAGGTTAATTGTTTTACTATGTTAATATCAAAATATATTTGTATCCACAATTTTTAAAAAATCACATCCATGCGATTTATATTCTATTGTCATAATTGTATCATATGCTTTATTTCAGTTCAGTTCGATTCAATTTTACCATATTGATTATCCCTATCGACACATGTCCACGACTCATATGAAGTTTTCTATCGCCGCAAACAATTGAATAGTTGCTTCAGAACGCGCTTTAACCGAACACAATCCAATCCGTTATGAACATTTCGTGTTTAGATCCAGACACCCTAGAGGCCTTTCCAAACGGCC
Organism: Anastatica hierochuntica; assembly: GCA_900406275.1. Classification (NCBI taxonomy): domain Eukaryota; kingdom Viridiplantae; phylum Streptophyta; class Magnoliopsida; order Brassicales; family Brassicaceae; genus Anastatica; species Anastatica hierochuntica. The sequence goes on along the minus strand of OVAN01005764.1, from coordinate 6,787 downwards.
AAAAATAAATTCCTTCGGCCAAAACCTAGTTTTTTTACCATTCTGCATCAAATTTGGTTTTGTTTGACCATTCTGCTTTAAATTCGTTTTTCCCGACATTTCGAGGATTATTTAATTCGAATAATTAACACTCTGATCCAATAAATTTTTCGAAGATCCATTATGAACAGAAATTTTTTGAGCTTGACAAGCACCACAAGTATGTGAAATCCCGAGCAGCTTAAGCACAATAAATTGGTCTAGCAAGCATGCATGTTACTCGTTTAGCTAGTTAAGCAGTTGATCTAGTTAAACTATAAACAGTGCATTAAACAAATTAGTTAAACTCGAATTTTCTTATTCAACTATATATCGGCCATTTTTGTGGTCATACATTGAACATTTTCCTTTCGGCCACTCTTTGACCTCATCATCGTCCTAAATCTTATTTGAGATTATTACATTCTCTTCTCCCATAGTAAAGTTCGTCCCTGAATTCTTTAAGGTTTTGTGTGTCCACTGTATCTTGATATGGTTATCTCGTTTCATCTGTTCTTCAACTGATAACACCAGCTTTTGTGCAATCTCTCTACTTCTTTGCCTTTTTTTAACTCTTAGTCTCGTTCATCGTCTACTACATCTTACTATCTTTTCGCTTTTCTGAATCTCTCATTGTTCCATTTAATTTCTCGTCAGATATGCTAATGGGATCTTGTCTTTCTCGCTTCTTAACTTCACCATTTCTCAACGTTCTTGATCCATATAGCTTCTTATACACTCACTCTTCCTTAAACTCATATTATCTCATCCTTCTCCTCTTGAATAATGTAGCTTACCTCCACTGAGTAAATATTTGTTCTTTTACCGCTAAACCCTTTACTTCAACCCATATACGACATAGTTGACTCCTCGACTCTTCCTCCAATATTCCATCAACAACATTATGGCTGACACTTTTTGGTTCTCCTCACATCTCTGTTAGCTTTGCTTATCCTTCATTTATATGCCCTTTTATCTTCTACTCACTATAGTCATGAGGTATCCTTTTTTTTTATTTTGATAAATCCTCTTCCTCCTTACTTTGTGCAACCAACATATCTTATATTTCGTTTTTCTATCTAGTGCTTTAACTCGTCTTCCTCCTTTACAGTTCACCTTTTTGCTCTATGGTTTCCTTTCTATAGGTCGTTGCTCGGGTTGCTTATCTAATTTTTTTCGTAGCATCTCCTCCTAAGTTGTCGATTACTATCATCATGTTTTCTAATTGTCCTTATAAACATCATTTTTTCCTCTCTTCTATCTTTTTATTACTTTTACTCAATCTTTATGCTTCCTTGCATACTACATATAATTTCCATCGCATGGGTTCCTTTACGATAATCATGATGGATCATTCTACACAAGCACTGTTTTTTTATGACTTTCATTATCCCACTTTATCTTCTTACTCTATACATCATTGTCTCTCTGTCTCCTTGACATTCTTCCATCTCCTATATATATTCTCTTCTACCCACTTGGTTTCTTTTTCTTACTTTACCAATCATATCTTTACATTTCAGTATGCCTACCCATTCATGACCTTATAATTCTCCTTATGTTCATTCTACTTTCTCATGTTAAAGTTCATTCATGCTATTTACTGATTCCTTAGTCCTACCATCCTATTAGCTTAGTATGATGTTGTCAACGCTTACATTATTATATCTAATATCACCCATTCGCCCTTCATTTATCCTTTCATGGCGCCCTACTCTCCCCTATGTTCTCAACACCTCTTCATGATCCCCTGAAATTTTCTTCTTCCCCCTTTATATCCTTATGGCCTCACACTTGCATTGTTACTATCCAACTTTAATCTCATCCACATCTCAACTCAGTTAATAAACACTTACACTGATTTTGCCTCTTTTTGTGCATTCTCATCTTCTGTGTTATACCCACTACCTTTCCTTAACTAATAAATATTCAGCACTTCCTTGTCTTACTTGTCGTTACGACCATCTTCTTGCTACAAACTCTTTAACCATCAGTCTTCCACTAATAAGTTTGACATGAAGATTTAAGTTAGAATATGGGTTAAGATATTCTAACAGACTCACACTCACACTTTTACTTTCGTTAAAATTCTGTCAAAACTCAACTAATAACACCTTAGCACAAGACACCGATTACATCTCTGAAGGTGTCGAACAAAACATAGATGACTGGGTCACCTATAACGTTTCACATTCATATCTTAACCATGTAATTAAATGCATTATAGTTAATCATAATTACCACCAAACAAAGCATGCATCTTAAGCAATCACACAATGAGTTAAAATCTAACTTACCTGCAATAAGCTCTTGCCCCCGATGAAGGTTAATGTTGTTTTAACTTTAAGGCACTAATTTATTTACCAATTGCATGACACTAAGAAGTTGGCTAGTTCGCTAGCTTAACAGGCGCGAATTGAATAACTACAAGCTGTCCTGGGGCAAAAATTTGTATAATGACTCATCTCTGCACATGAAAAACAAGTAACATAGGTAACAATGTCCTTTTTATACTTATTCAGTGGACACACTTTGGTAACATGTTCGGACCGACCACAATTTTACCACTTAGACAAATCATTCTGAGGTGCACTAAATAATTCACCACGACTTCTTCCTTCCTTCCTTCATTTAATTATTCTCGAGATACTTGTTGTGATTCTTGTAGATGTTGATCGCTGGTTTAATGGATCGTTGCATTGGCCTTACCGTGGATTTTCAGCGATCATTCCCTCCTTAATGATCACAGCTTGCTCCATAAGCTCATAGGGGCTATCAAACTTCACAACCTTTTATCGGCTTCGCAGATCTGACCTCATACCTCTCATGCAACTTTTGATTATAGCACCTTCTCTTTCTAGTCCATAAGGTGCATAACTCCTAAATCAAGTGACTTCTTCTTCTTCATACTCTCGAACGCTTTATCCACCTTGGGTTTTTTTCGGGATTAGTCCCGTGCTTCTAGTGCAAAATACTTATGCTCAATTCCTTTTTAAAGTTCTCCCATCTTTTCCATCTTTTCCCATAGTACTTCTTTACATTTTCTCGCCAGTTTGAAGAATTCTTACTTGGATAGTAGACAACGACATATTACTTGAAATTTTCAGAACATCGAGTTATGCTAAGGTTCTTCTCGAAATTATTTAACCAAGCCTCTACTTCGAAAGGGTTGGTATCTCCAAAATATCACAGGATTCCTAGATCCTTTATCAGTATGATTAGCTTGAGGAAGTCATGAGGAGATGCAGATCGTTGATTAGATGGAATTTTTACTACTATTGGCCACCGACTAATTTGGTCGTCTAGACAATGCACCAGAGTAGTAAGTAGATTTGTACATCTAGCAGTTTCCTCGTCCACCTCCATAACTTTTGTCGTATTGCTATGGCGTCCTTTCTCAGTACCTTGGTTTAGATGCACTGTGCCTCATATTCCAATCCTTGAACACTTAATTATATATCACTTTGCTTTACCCAAATAGTAGAACATCTTAGTAATACTCGTCTTTTAATCTTCAAACCGTCCTCATGATATTATCTCGGCTCTTCACTCATTCTTGCATATTCAATTATATACATCGAGTTAGATTCAAATGCAATACCATAGTTGTTCATCATCTCCATGTACAAGTACCACTCTTGATTCAGAAACAGGTTTTCTGTTACCCATTAGAACCTCCTTTAGCTCAACAACACTAAAATCTCAGAACATTTGACACCATTAATCAGGATAAGTTCTAATCCAAACTTACCTAATAAAAGAAGTATTCTAGCTTTCTAATATGCTTTTTGTGACAATTTTGAGTCAATAAAACATTTGAGATCAATATCCCGAGAACATGGAGGACCATGCTCTGATACCACATTTGTTGTATTGCCCCGATTGTCGCTGACCAGAAGATGCTACAACCACGCGCACACCCAAAAATTTGATCATAGATTCTCAAAATACATATGAAAATTAAATCCTTAGGCCAAATATCCGAGTATGTGTATCTTAACAGACTCAAGTCAAGGCTTTGCAACATAAAATGAATCCACTAGTTAGTTCGTCCCAGATAAGGACTACATAAAGAAACCCAAGTATTTTCAAAAACCTTTACTATTCATATAATACGTAGGTTGAAGCACATTAAAAAATAAGGGTCGAAATATTTCAAACTACAACTCCATACAATACATATTCGTTTACAAAGCCATGAATACTACGTCAGCTATACAACTCTTTCACAGTTCAAAAGATTACCCCGAAGGTTAGCTACAAAAGAAAAGTCTAGTAAGCAACTAATTTGCTCAGTGAGTCAGGATTCCTTAAAAATTAATTCACCCTCCCGAAATGCATAACCAAACAAGCAAGCATCAAGCATCAAACATCAAATATCTCAAACAATATGCATAACAGAAATTAGACCATCATCCAATCTCCAACAAATTCCATCACTCATTAGTTATTCTTCTGGCTAGACCAAATGCCTAGTTTGGTCAAGAGTCTCCACCTAACCCAAGACTTCACACACCTAAACAAGTGGTTGGCACCAATGCAACAAAACCATAAGTCGGTGACGACGGTACACAAAACTTACAATAGTTCTCATCCCATACAGCATCGTCATGCTGCGCATATCTGAGTGATATGCATGGATGCAAGTCTTGCCACAAATTACGTTAAAATGACCCCAACACAACCACTATAAAGGATTTCTAATAACCACCATACCTCCTTCCAAATACCCTTCATTCCTTAGGGGTTTTTAATTAGGGAATCCGTTACAAGTACAAACACGGGTTTCTAACCAAGAAAATCCATTACAAAGACACAAACATGTCGCACCATCCAAATTAGAGGTCAGAATGATATGAACAAAGCAACAATATTTAATCCAAAAATCATATATCAAATATAATCTATACAAATTATACCATTCAAACCAGAGGCTCGAACGATATAACCCACAATCAACATGCATTCACACAATCAACATATCATCATGTCATCAAGTAAGCAATCATCAAAAAATTTCGATATCTTATTCATGACCTAACCGTGCATGCATCAAATAAAACTCTTTTTTGTAGGCGCTAAGAACACAAACAACAATAAATTCTATAACTGAGATTGACTTGGACGTTTGGATGATAAGTTAGGTCTAAATATGCTCTTTTTTCACAATCGGCTCAACTTGGAACTTCTATCGAATTGTTTTAAGAAGAATCAGATTGGATCCTCAATGTTTGGAACTTCAGAAAACTACTTAGCTCTAAGATAATTATTTACTAAATTAAAAAGGAAATTAAGGCTTTAGGCTTATCTCATACTCGGCGTTGTGAAAGTCTTGGTCAGTCTTAGAATGGGCGAAACTAATGGGGGTAGTGATTATGTTCTATTTATAGGTGGGAAGGTAGGAGCCTAAGGAGGTGGAAAGGTAAGCATGAGGTGGCTCAAGTGGACACCAAGTTTCTTTCAGGCCGCGAAACATGTCACTTGCAGTGCCTTAATTGAACATGCTTTATTCTATTCTTAATATTTTGTGTGGATCTGAACATCCCGCAGAATGTTTTGAACAACCGAAAATACTTCTTTGGGTCAAAACTTAGTTTGTTCGACCATTCTGCTTCTAATATATTTCTAAGGTCATTCATACTAAAATAACTTAGAATTAATTTTTTTGAGATTTCTATAATGACTTAAGCTAAACTGCAAGCGCTTCCGACCCACTACATTTTGTTAAGATTCTTTTTGAACAAAAATTTTCCAAACACGACAAGCATATCACGTAAGTGAAATCCCGAGCAGGTTAGTCATCGAACAACTCACTGCAAGAAATATGAACATTGATATAACTTTAGGATAACATGGTTTTTGAACTCTATTATACGTATGAGACACTATATTATAGCGTTTTAAAAATGCTAAGCATAAATTTCATTGAACGGGAGCAAAGTTTCACGTTTCGAGCAAAATTATAGTTATGGCGCCAAATAATTAGCAATTTTTCGTTTTGGCGGAATTTGATTTTCTATTATAGCGCTTTAACAGTGCTATGCATAATTCTGGAGCCAAATCATAGTTTAATGAGCGCCAAGCACTTAGAAAATTTTCGTTTAGCTCAAAAATTAATCTTCTATTATAGCATTTTAAAAACCTAGGATATTAAAATATATTATACCCCAAACCCTAAAACTTAAACTCTAAACCTAAACTTTATACCCCAAACCCTAAACATTAAACTTAACCTATATAAAATGTTATACCCCAAACTCTAAACTCTAAACCTAAACTATATACCCCAAATCCTAAATTATAAACTTAAACTCAAAAACTAAACTATATAAATGTTATTCCAAACCCTAGACTAGCTCTAAACCTTAAGTATATACCCCAAAACAAAAATCTATATAAACACCAAATCTAATAGTTTTCAAGCTTAACACCAAATTTGAAACAAACTAAAAGTTGAATAGTTTCAAACATTAATCTCAAATTTTACCCTAAACCCAAATTTCAAATCTAAAATCTAAACTATTATCCAAACACTAGATGACCCCATATGTTTAAACAGATGTTTGATTATGAATACTTACATTTTATATAAATTTTAAATTCCAAATTTATCTTTCAAAACTTAACTCTTAATATTAACTTAGCTATATTATAAACCATTTAATTAATCCCTAAATCATAAACATTTAAACTTTACCAAACATTACTAATCAAATATTAAATAAATAATATATAAGATAATATAATTTTTGAAATTATATATTGGTCA
>OVAN01005763.1:0-22819 GCA_900406275.1 Anastatica hierochuntica | reverse complement strand
CCGCGCACAGCGAATTCTTTAGCTGATTCGCTTTCGAAGCGAGCTCTTTCTGCTCAGGTTTCCTCTGTTTATGAAGTTTAATAAAGAATGAGCTTTGTGACCAAAAAAAAAAAAAAAAAAAGAGTAGTCACTTATCAAATAATATTTGGTTTCTATTTATGAATGAGTATATATATTAAATTAGATCAAATTTTGTAGAAAGAATTTTTTTTTAGTACGTGTAACTTTACATAATAAGATATATTTGAAACTTGGGTAGGGAATTTCAGGGGAAGTTAAAAAGATTTATGGGAAATTAGGTTAGATACACAGCTGACCTTCAATATTTAACAAACTAACCATTAGACTTTTTTTTGCAGTGATTTTTTTTTGCCCCTACACCCCACAAAACTTTAAACAATTCTACAGATTTATACGTATATCAAAAAGAAATTGTAAATACACGAAAAAAGTAGAATTTTTTCTCTACCTAACATATTTTGAATTTTTCAAAACGGATACGTATTTTTCAAGTATACGGATGTTGTTGTAACGTATAAGGAGTCATATGCTATTTAGATAGACAGTCTACTTACATAGTATGTCTATTTTTTATAAAAAATTAGCTTCCATATAACCGAAAACATATTACTTAAAAACTGAAAGTTCCTACTATATAAGAAAATGAATGTGAAAGTTAAATCACTCCTACAATTTCTAAACCATATGATCAACTATAATAGTAAAAATATGTTTCAACTGAAACACACTAATTAGACATACTATTTGAGATAGTATAAATAGACAGTCAACTGACTACTAATTAGACTTACTATTTGAGATAGTATAAATAGACAGTCAACTGGCTATTTTTAAATAGACTGTCTATTTCTGCGTATCTATTGACTTCACATAAAAACCAAACATAAAGGGAGAGAAAATGTAATTTGGATTCACGGTTCTGTTTGGTAATGTTAAAATATCACAGAGCAAAGTTTTGGGAAGAAGCAATTTAAAAAAAAACATGAAACGGGAGAAACCTATGCTGAGCAAAAAATAAACCGTCTATTTGTTACAACATGTTTATGAACTAAAAAGGACAAAATCGTCAAACGCTAAATAGACCGTCTATCCGTTACAACATGTCTATGAACGAAAAATGGCAAAAACGTCATAAGAAAAAAGAACAATTGAAAAAAAAATCCTATGGCTAGTTACTTAACTAATGTATTCCACTTGAATATTGCTTAAATTTACCTAAGATTTTTTTATTGTATAGTTGTTTACTGCATGATACATTGTCTATTTATAGCCCAAGAATTCATAGTTCAACGGCACAACATACATGGGCTTGTTTTGGATCATAGCATTGTGGTTTTTACTTCCAACCCTAGTGGTTTTAAGGATTAGCCATCGGTGGTACCGATGGTCAAACCCCAAGTCTAATGGCAAGTTACCTCCGGGGTCAATGGGCTTCCCCATCATCGGAGAAACGTTTGGTTTCTTTAAGCCTCATGGGTTCTATGAGATCTCTCCATTTCTCAAGAAGAAGATGTTAAGGTATAGTGTGTGTGTATATATATATATATCATTCTGTTACAAAGATGAAATATTGTATGTTTGTCTATATATGTATGTGTGTTTTTGAGTGTTTTCAGGTATGGACCTTTGTTTCGGACGAACATTCTTGGAATAAAAACCGTGGTTTCTACGGATATGGATGTGAACATGGAGATTTTAAGGCAAGAGAACAAGTCTTTTGTTTTAAGTTATCCTGATGGTTTAGCCAAGGCATTGGGAAAAGATAGTTTTTTCTTCAAGACAGGAACCATCCACAAGCACATCAAACAGTTCACTCTTCATCTCTTGTCCCCCCAAAATTTAAACAGAAAAATACTAAAAGATATGGACCGCGTTACACGCGAACATCTTAGTATGAAAGCTAGCCAAGGAAGAAGATTCGACCTTAGGGACGCAGTTTCAAGTGTAAAATATCTTTATTTTATTTACCAAATTTTAATTGTGTTTTGAGTCATAACATTGTTGCATGTTGGCTAGTTTTTCTCACATGCACTTCTTACAAATTTTTTAAAAAATTTTATGTGTAGTTGATAACTGCCCACTCGACACCAAATGTGCTAAAGAATCTAAAACCAGAGACTCAAGCAAAGCTTATAGAAAACTTCAAGGCTTTTAGTTTTGATTGGTTTAGGACATCTTATGCTTTCTCTGCCGGGATGGGTCTCTACAATACCCTTCGGGTGAGAGTTTTGTTCCTTTTCTTTTTTCGTTTTCGCGAGAAATAAAGCATGGAACCATTAGTTTAATGGTATTATGTGCAGGCATATAGAGAGGGGATGAAAGTGATAAAGGATGTTTACATGAGGAGGAAAACATCAAGTGAGAAGTACGATGACTTCCTCGACACGGCGATAGAAGAGTTAGAGAAAGAAGGAAGTTTACTGAACGAAGATGCAGTCGTAACCCTAATCTTCACTCTTGCATGTGTCATTCAAGATACTACCTCTAAGGCCACTTGCATGGTTGTGAAATTTCTAGCTGAAAACCCAAAAGCTCTGGCTGAGTTGAAGGTAAAATTTATGTAGCTATAGTAAATTTTGCATCTAACCAAGTGATACTAGTAGCCTAGTTGGAGACACCATCTCACTAGGTAGTACAAGTACTTCAATTTGGTAGTCGTCTCTGTATTTGAAACGTCTCTGAACGCGATACTTCATGGGATACATAGGAAACTTATCAATGTCGTGTTTATATTCGGTACGTGGAACTTAACTATCAATTTACGTGAAATTTAACTATCTTTCGTTTTTTACTATTTGTTTTATACTTTTTTCATTAAATCAAATATAGTAGATGGTTTCTTTTGGTTATATCACATGACATATTAACATTTTGAATCAATATATCCTTAATAGATTGTATCTATCTACCCTATATTGTATCTATATAACGTACCCGTTTCTATAAATTTTAAGTTAGACGTTTCCCGTCTCCAATCCCGTCCCCGTTTCCCAATCTAGCCATCTCAATGGCCAATGCAAAGTTCATATATATATATGACGATTGTTTATACGTTTGAGAGATTTGTTTCTTGGGCTACCAAAAAAGATCTTTTGTATTTGTATTGAGAAGCTCATGTGTGTGTGTGTGTGGATAACGTTTTGGCAGAGGGAACACGAGGCCATCCTTGCAAGCAGAGAAGATAAGGAAGGTGGAGTTACTTGGGAAGAATACAGACACAAGATGATTTTCACAAACATGGTACCTTAATTAATTTTGTTTTAGTCTTTAGGCTATAGTACAATAATGCATGTTGTCACATTCGCGTGGTGGCCCTTTTTATTGACATTTTCTATAGGTTATCAATGAGTCTCTTCGATTGACAAACTTGGCTCCTATGATGTTTAGAAAAGCTGTGAAGGATGTCGAAATCAAAGGCAAGTAACACACACACATGCGAATGTGACAACATGCACATATATATACATATATATATATATTAAATGTTTTTATATAGTAAAAAAGATATAAATGTGAATTTTTTTGTGGTGATATTTGTTTACAAACAGGTTATACGATTCCAGCAGGTTGGACAGTGATGGTTATACCTTCAGTGGTTCATTTTGATCCTAAAATTTATGAAAATCCTTTTGAGTTTAATCCATGGAGATGGGAGGTATTATTATAAAACTTACTTCTGTAGGCTATTTAGTTTCTTCAATTTTTTTTTTAAATTATCAAACTTTATGTCTTGTTAGAACTAACAGAAAAAACTGAATGTATGACAATAAAAAACAATAGAAACTGAAATTTCTATTTTTGGTGCTTGTAAAAAAAAAATCTATTTTTGGTATATTTTCATATATAATATACCCTTATCATATTTCCTTTTTCTTTTTGATAAAGATGTAAATTTAATTAGATATTAGGAACGTTCTTTACAAAATTGCGAAGAAATTTACATCAAACCCCAAAAAGAAATTTAAAAGGCTTAATGAACTAAGTTAGTCATATATTTTTTCCCTTCTTCTACTTATTCTTCTTTAGGTAGATCCGTGCAATATTATTTTATACGTATTTGACGATAAATCTTATGGACAGGGGAAAGAGTTACGGTCTGGTTCTAAAACGTTTATGGTGTTTGGAGCGGGAATAAGACAATGTGCCGGTGCAGAGTTTGCTAAGCTTCAGATTTCGATTTTCCTTCATCATCTTGTCACTTCTTACGATTTCTCATTGTCCCAAGACTGTGATGTGATTCGTCTACCAGGTGCTTACTTCCCTAATGGCATCTCAATGAACATCTCCAAGTGTAATTGTCCCTAATGACTCTATTGGAGACACGCTCTTTATCATATCATACTATATGTTCTATAATTCTTAAGATTTCAGAATCTTCTATCGAATTAATAGTATAATGTCTCTTGGTACTTTTCCTCTTAATCCCTAAATCATACTTCGGTTATGGATAGTCTCATACGGTCTCACGACTTGTTTTAACATCATCTAAAACTCGCTTAACACAAGACTAACTGAATTTAGACAAAGATGGTCTAACATACAAATTAAGGTAAACTCTAGTTAGTATAAAACACATTTTGGGAATGAACTAAAAAATAAATATGTATGAATTTCGCCAGTTACAGTTAAAACGGATAATAACATAGCAATAGATGGATTTGAAAATCAAAATCCCCAGTTATGAAGAGAAACAGACAAAGTAAATTGCAACCGTTTTGCTAAAACATAGTTGTGATAATGATATATCACATATATGACTAGTTTTGTTAAAGGCTCAAGATTTTTAGTATTTTTATGTACTTGACAAGAAAAAACAGAGAAGATGTTAAACTAATTTTTTTGAGTAACAAAAACTAATTCATAAGAAACTTAGATTATATAGTATTTTATTAAACATTATAGTTTTAGTACTATATAAATTCATATTTTATTGTAAATATATAGGAAAAGAGCAAATTGGACATAAATTGGACCTCTCTTCTATCTCCCTCTCTATAATTAATTTCACGAAAATGAGATTAGTTAGTCAACTTAACTTGTCTATAAAGTGGACTAGATGTGATTCTAACTCAAAACCAATTGCTAATGAGTGAATTGGCTCATATAGATTATACATTAGTTTATAACTTTCCAGACTATCGATATGAGATTTTTATCATTAACATTATGTATTGACGATGAATCTCATGGGCAGAGGAAAGAGTTTTGGTCAGGTTCTAAAATGCAAATGGTGCTTGATGCGGGACTTAGACGATGCGCTGGTGCAGAATTTGCTAGGCTTCGGATTTCGATTTTCCTTCATCATCTTGTCACCACTTGCCGTTTCTCATTGTCTCAAGACTGTGAGGTGATTCTATGCCTTCTATCTTTATCATACTATGCCTTCTACAACTCTTTACCATTTCAAGACATCCTCCTCCTATCTTTATCATACTATGCCTTCTACAACTCTTTACCATTTCAAGACCACCTATGATTGATGTTTTACTGTAATAATAGTGTAATAAGTATGCAAGAATGGGTTGAGTGAGACTACAATGCTCAATAGTAACTAGTAACGCACAAATTTGAAACTAATTTAACACAATACTACAAAAAGTTCAAAAATCATTTGAAAAAATTGCTTGGAGCCATAGATCGTACCCTTGGCCTAGTCTCCAAGAACTCCATGTTTGTTCCATACACATATACAGTTTGGATTTCGGTCCATGGAACTGTTTTCTCCGTGCAGCTTCATCGAAAGATGACAACAAACATCCGGTTATGATGTCGAAAATAGTAGTTCTCTTATTTGTCCCTCTGCGTCGTCTTCTGATGTTGCCTGCAAGAGTTTTAATTGTGGTATGTGAAATGCTATAGTAACATCAATTCTTCTCTTAGTACACACTTTCATCGATATCATACGATTGGAAACAAGATTTTAGAACATTAAAGTAGAGAACGGATTTACCCTTGTAGAGAATGCAAACCGCAATGATTCGATTTTCGTTCCTGCACAAAGTCTGAGGTCAAAACCGAGAGAATCTATCCCAATCATCTTCACTTCCTGCAATGCAGAAATGTAAACATTACGGTCTGATCATCTTTTTCATAAACTAGAGCTCTATGCTTGCATTGCAGCTATTTTTTTACCTCTGCTTGAATACCGTTATGTCTCCAACACAGAGATTTGATGGCTTCGGTTAGTTTATCACCAGATTCTTCTAAACGGCTTATGATTCCAGCTGATGCATGAGCAATAGCATCAGGCTGTGCTTTTATTACATCTTCCACTTCAACTTCAGTCTGTTTGCAGACGTTAAAAGACATTACTAAACATAAGCTTGCAATAAAAAAGAAGAAGTAACATAAGAAGCTTGATTCCAAAACCTGATCCCCTTGTGCTGTAATAAGCTGAATTCTTATCATCTCCAACTTGTAAAACGCTACTACACTTCTCGTTTTCTCAACCTCCGAGGAGTCTACCTCGGATTCATCACCATCTGCCTTATCAACAATGCCTTCAAGCTTTTCTTCTATATCGTTCTTCTCATTAGTATTTGTAGTTTTGTTATCAGCAAGTTTCTTTTGGATATCTGAATAATCTTCCACTAAAATATGACTCAACAGTCCTTGGATGGCAAGGCCAGCAGATGGCTGATCCATCCAATCTACAGGATCATTTGAAGCAACCTAAATATAACAAAATACATGAAAGGTTTCACAATCTTGCATATCATTTTTGTATAAACTCACACCGCATTTTTTAAAAAGATTTGGATGTAGAAGTTAACCTCGGTCATTCTCTTTGCAAAAAACATGGGATGACAACTCCTCATTGTCTCCAAATTTGCCCAGTCTCCAAGCGATTCATCAGAATCATCATCATCTTCATCGTCTTCATCTTCATCTTCATCCTCAAGAACAGCAACCCATTCCTGAAGTCAAGAAGACGGTTGCTAGTGAACATGATAAGCCTGGCAAATGCATTTTTCATGAATTTCCTTAACAGTTGAAAGAAAATTGTCAAACCTCTTCATCTTCATCTCCTTCTTCATCACCATCCTCCTCATCGTCATTCTCTCCTCCAGTTTCATCGTCTTCATCCTCAAAGTCACTATCAGAGAGACCCATCAACTCCATTTCCTTTATCATCTCCATCGTATCAAATCCTACTATTACTTGCTGCAATGCATCAATTAGTTCTTAAAGGTGAACACAAATATAAGTAAGAGTAAAAACTACACCGAGCAGAACAATCAATATTATTTCTTAGAACAATATTGAACCTAGATGACTTGCTTATTGATGCGTGCTTATACATTTCGATTAAGAAGAATCGTATTTTAACAGAAAGATGTTGTAAGATATGTGCTTTAAAGCTAGGATTCAAAAGGCATCGAAAGATTCATCATTTCGTAAAAACTTCTGCGGTGTATCTAATGTAATGGAATATACATTTCATGTGAAGCGTACCTACCACATAATTATTATCAGAAGTAACAGACTGCATGATGTCCTCATCCTCCTTTACTTGAAAGTATAAATCTGTAGCGCATCATCACGGTAATTCAACTTATTTTTTCTGCTGGTGTTAGTGAGATTAAACAATAACAGGGAACTAATGATGATTAATTAAATCTCTCTTACTTCCATTCTGATCTGTAATATAAGGTATATCTGGCCAGAGAATATTCTCATGAACTCCATCACCAATCGAACCCGTAAGCATCAGTGTTCCTTTACTGTTCATCTGAACATAACACACTACGGAAATGTTAGATGCACCAAAACAAATCCTGGAGAAAAATGAACAAAACTAATAACAGAGGAACATATATATGTCGAAGAATGTATATTGCAATACAGAGGGGATACTAAAGCAACCGGCAACGAGAGCAATCAAAACTACTGACATTTGACCACAACAAAGCATATAAAACAAGACACGGTCCACCAACAAGAGCAAGCAAAACTACTAACATATGAATGCAACAACACATATAAATCAAGACACCGATCCAACAATGTTTTTACCAAAACAAAAAGTAGCTTATAGTGATTGAAAAGACGAAATATAACACCTCAATGATGGTTCTAGTAGTTTCAGCAGGTGAAAGCCTTGAATCACCGGCATTGGGAGGCAAAGAGGCTCTGATATCTTCTGAAGGATGATACCTTGTTGACTGCTTTTTGGGACCTGAAGCTGAATCTAAGTACTCAGCTGTGACTTGAGTACGATTCTTTCTCGGTCTCGGGTGTTTTCTTGTTAAATAATCATTGTTGTACTTCACAAATCCACTCCTAAACAAATTTGCATATAAAGATCGACTAATTCGTGTTTCCCAAAAGTGCTTATATGTAAGAATTTACATATACTAAGAAGAAAGCAAACCTAAGACATATTGTGCGTTATTAGTGTCAACCATTTCTATACCAAAACCTCACAGAGCAAAAACAAAATCAGAGTACGGTACCGAGAAGTATCGAGGCGTTGAGGGTGGAAAACGCGGCGGCGGGAAGCGTAATGGAAGCAGTTCACTCCCGCCTCCGTGCTCGGCGCAGAAGAACTATACTCTGAAAAAAAATTGTGAGATGAATGAATAAGATTTGCATTTTTTTCAAAAATTCAAACGAAGAAATCTAAAGAACAGTGAGAGAGAGAGAAGATAAAGATTACGAAGTAGCGCCGTCGAAGAGAATATTCCGGTGGCGAGACGAACGGCCATGACCGACTCAATCATCGGTGAAGTCGAGAGAGAGAGAGAGAGATTTGAAGATTAGGCTATCTATTTGGGAGAGTAGTTTCCTCACCAGTGATGACGTGTATAATTTTGATTGGTGTTATTATAAAACTGTCAAAAAAATGATACTTTTCTGAGTCATCAAAACGCTGCGTTTTCATGTAACTTTAATTTTCTTTCGCCAATAACTTCCTCAAATCTCATCTATATTTTCTCTTCTTTGAAATAGTTGACCAGGATCCAACGGCCAGTGATCTTTGGCGGGAATGATGACGTGGCGTCGGAATCATTATTCTCATAAATGCGGAAAACTCCTCAAATCTTTTAATTATTTACATATTTGGCCTTTAATCTTATTTTCTTGTTTGTCGTCTTCTTCAGTGAGCGAAAGAGAGAGAGAGATCGAACGAATACGAACACACACCAAATAAGCATGAGCACGAATCTTCCTTTAAATCGATGCTCCGTGAGTAGTTTGTTTGCTCACGCGTTCCCAATTTCCCCCCTTCGTCCTCGCCGCCGCCGTCGATTAGGTTCGCCGTCGTTTCTCCCTCTTTCTTTTCTTAAAGTTCGTTGTCTCCGAGATGATATTAGTTGTTTCATAAGCTTTTTAGCTTTCTGGCTTTTGTTGTTTCATCTTAAGAAAAACGGTTTAGAAAATGATTGTGACTTGTGATTGATACTATAATCTGTGTAGTCGTCCTCGATCACTTCAGAAAGATGCTTAATCTGTGTAATCGTCTTCGATTTCTAGAGATTTTTGTTGTTGTTGTTGTTACAGATCTCGCTAGGTTTTGAGTGGATTCTGGAATGGCTTTAAGACGCACTTCGTCTCTCAGATCGTTGCTCAGTGCTCGTCTCTACCAACCATCTTCTGGCTCTATCATTCGTCGTGACCATGAAGAGAAGTTAACTTACTCTTCTTCTCTTCTTCCTCACATTGATTTGATTGTTTAATCGTTGTGTGAGTGTGATTGCAGGTGGGCTTCTGTTCTTCTTGCCATCTTTTTAATCCGAGGGTTGACTATTCCGTTCATGATTTCTACAGCCAGATTGTATTCAAGGGTGGCAGTATCGGTATGGAAGCAACTAAAAGTCTGTTTTGTGTGTTTCTTGCGTAGATTTGCTTTGTGCAGATCAACATATCTGTTGAATCTTTCTTGTGCTACCTATATCATCAACTTTGCTTTCGTTTTAATCTTACCATCTATTTATGATTATTACTTTCTGAACCTTCAGAGGATATTGCAACGCCAGAAAAATTATTTGGAAAGTAAGGATCAGGTACCATAACTTTGCTGCTGTGAAAGTACTCTGTTTTGCTAGCATTTCTTAACCCAAAACACTTGCTATATTTTTATTTGCTCCCTCCACTTTTGTGTTCCTTGGACTAGCAGGGAAGAGATCCAGCTACCGTTGCTAGAATTCAGAGAGAACATGACGACATGGTGAAGGAGTAAGCATCCTTTTACCTCTCTCAAGTGTGTGTGATAGACTCTACAAAAACTATTTTTATTTATTCTTTCTTTCTTTCGGGTATTCTTCTACAGCCTGGCTTTGACACTCTGATAAGTAGTTAGTATTTTCGTAATGATGCGCTTAAGTTGGTTGGTTTTATTATACGTTCATATCTCACTTGTTTCTAACTTATTCTGGTTTTGCTTGTCGCTATGTAGGTTTAAAATTTGTAAGTATCCTTATCTCTTCGCTGTACCGTACATTTGTGCAATCCCTTTCCTCCTGGAATGCATGGATACCGCAGTAAGTTGACATTGATTAATGTTTCCATACTCTGTGTTAGGAATGTGTGCTGCTCCTTCATACGATATCTGATATAACCCTTGCACCCAGGTTCAAGAAATGACAATGAATGTGCCATCCTTCAAAACTGGCGGTGCGCTTTGGTTCACTGATCTCACAAGCCCTGATGCATTCTACATCTTACCAATTCTAACAGGATTAATCTTCTGGATTGGTGTGGAGGTAAACATTGATTTTTCTTTACTTCTATTCAATTTGACATCACGTAAAAACCCTCTCGGATATATCAAAATAACAAATGTGAATAAATTTAAAGTTGCCCATGATCCAACGGCCTGTGATGCATAATGGATTATGGCGGGAACGATGACGTGGTGTCAAAATAATTATTCTGATATTGCGGAAACCCCCTCAAATCTTTCATTTTTCATTTTTAAGTGACATTTTTATTATTTCATCTCATTTTTTTGGTTTGTCGTCTTCTTCAATGAGCCAGAGAGAGATCGTAAGAAGTAGGAACACACACCAAAAAAGCATGAGCATGAATCTCCCATTAAATCGATTCTCCGTGAGTAGTTTGTTTGCTCACGCATTCCCAATTTCTCCCCCTTCGTCCTTTGTTCTTCGTCGCCCGCCGTCGATTAGGTTCGCCGTCGTTTCTCCCTCTTTCTTTTCTTAAAGTTCGTCGTCGTCGAAGAGTTGCTTCTAGTTGTTTCATAAGCTCTCTAGATTTCTCGCAGGAGGTGACGTACAATGCTATATGATGACCTGCATGCTCTTCTCATTTGCGTTTATGCACGGTAAGTACTGAATCTTGTGTGTTCCGGCCAGGTTCGTGGGAAACCGGTTTTAACAAGTCTCCAGAAAAGTATGCCTATGTCACATTTGATGCTTAAGCTTCCTTACGACCAATTAAACATGTATCTTTTGATGTTAGGCTTCTTCTCAGTCTTGGACTTTTATTGTCAATGACATTTCCTTATCTTTAATCATCATCAAACTTTTGATAAATTCTTTTAATGTCTCATTGTTCTTCAATCGCATTGAGGCAACCAAGTTAAAATCTAAGATATGGTAGATGGTGAACCGGTCTAAATCCTCGGTTTAGAACTGTCAGCATTCATAGACCAACTATTGAACCAGGACTTAACCGGACATGGACTAACCAAGCAAACGAACTACAACTTCTCTTTGTAGTAAGAAACAGAGCAATTGAGATTTCCAGAGTCTAGTTTCTTATAGACAAGCTTTCCGTGGAGAACTGTATCCAACATCGAAACAGCTTCAACGATATTCTTGCCTTTGTTCAACATCACACAGCTCGCCCTGCAAAAATTTTCCAAATTAAGAATTAGAAGAAAAGTTACTATAGGTCTAAGCAGGATCATGTGTGCAAGAGATTTTGACCTTTTGCCATTTGCAGCATCTATGATCTCAGCTCGAGATGGAACACCGGATTTAACAAGTGATTCCAGAACCTGAGTTGCTAAGATTACCGGTACACGAGCAACTTTACAAATAGCTAAAATCTCTTCCTGTATATTAGCCAATCTCTCCCATCCACATTCCACTGCAAGATCACCTCGAGCTATCATAACTCCTAAAGGATTCGAACTCTTCATCGTCTCTAAGAGTATGAAGGGTAAATTCTCAAAGCCGCTTTTCGTTTCGATCTTTAGAACAACGCCTAGCTCCTTTAGCTTTCTTTTCTTTAGCTCTTGTTGAAGAACGGAAATATCATCGACATCGCGTATGAAAGAAATGCCAACCATGTCAGCATATGACGCTACGTATTCAAGATCTTTGATATCTTTTGATGTGAGGCCTTTGAAACGGATATCGCTCTGCGGGATGTTAATGGACTTCTCTGATCCAAGTTTTGTACCTTTTGGACCAGCATGAGTGATGGAGACAACTACCTCTGAAGGGCTTGTTCCTTTGATTATTCCCCATATTTTGCCATCATCAAAACCAATCGTTTCGCCAGGCTTGACAGAATCGAACAAATAACCAGAAGGACAAGTTAGCCTATGAGCTCCTTTAACAGTTACAGAAGGTTCATCGAGTGATCCCTCTCGGGTTATGACTAGTAAATCTCCCACATGGAGCCTTACAAAAGAATCCTTAGGAGGAACATCCACTACTCTTCCGACTAAACGTCCTCCGTGCTTTCCCTTAACATACAACTTCGTTCCAGACTCAATATAAGTAGTACCTGAACATTCAGCCACAAACCCGGTACTGGAGAAAACATGAAACTCCTTTGAGATTCTAAGCATTCTCTTTTTCCCTCTGGCATCACATAGTTTTATAGAATCACCAATTTGGAGACCAGCAAGAAACTCCCAGTCTTGGACGAATATAGCGGCATCAGGAGTAATGTGAGCAGGAGGTTCTGTTCCTGAGAGTGAGAGCCACACCAAAGCAGGAAAAACCACATTTCCATAAGCATCTTTCTTAGGTGAAACTTTTATCACGCGTGGACCAGGTTTTAAGGTACCGGTTCTCAGTTTTGGTCCTGCTAAGTCCATGAGAACACGGCATGGTGTCTCTAACATCTGAGAGGCTCTTCTTACCCTTTTGATGATCTCATCCCAAATGCTTGGGTCTCCATGTGCGCAGTTTATGCGGATAACAGATGCGCCAGCTTTAAGAATATCGGTTATAAACGTTTCACTCTCGGTTGCTTCTTCACCAACAGTTACCATGATATGAGTCCTTCTTCCCTCATGAAATTTACCAAGTAATAACTCTTTATACGATAATACCTTCCCTTTATCCTTCTTCTTAGTACTGACCTTTTTCAGCTCAGGGTATGTATTAGTCTGAGTTTCAATCACAGCACTTTCATTGCTGTAAGGAGAGTTCATCTTCATCAACAGACTAATGGTGGCGTTAAGGCTTGCGAGCACGTCCAGATTGTTGTTGTCTAAACTTGATAGACCAAGGGAAGCAAGATAGCTATTAAGCTGATCGATATCTAGGGACCTCAAAGCCATATATTGAATTAAGTTTTTTGCACATTCCACATATTTGCTGCAACAAACAGTATTAGGAATTAGGCAATAACCAAGTGGAAGGATAAGCAACGAACTGAACTTTCGATGAGGAGGGAGCGTCGAAACATTAGGGGATAATAAACTGGTTAACAGTTATAAAATCAGAACTGACCTGTCACATGAATGGAGTCGAGAAGCGTTCCATTTCTCTGCTGCTAATAGATGTGACCGCAGAGCAATCAGTTTCTCGAGAACACTAGCCACGTTGTTGTCTCCAGCGAGGTATACTTCTGAGTCGATATGAGAATTCTCGACTTTAGACTCTAGAAAGTCGAGATTCCAGGAAGTCTCTGTGGCGGTATTATCAGCAACGATAGCTTCCAATTTGCTGCAACTTTCGGATTCGCCTTTCCCATTTGCCGATGCAAAAGCTACGATTTTCGGAACACGGATTTTCATCTGATTAAGTGATAATGGAAAACTCTTTTTAGGCTGGATGTTCGTATGAGGCCTGCCGGATAAGCAAAGGATCTTGCCTCTCAACAAGTGGTTTGAATCAAGCGCTACCATATCGACTAACTGGATCACCTGAGAAACAAAACATAAAGTGAGAGATGTTAATGTTAAGAATCGAAAACGAGAAATGCTCATACCATCTCAGAGAATGAATTCGATTATGAGCTTCGCAGGAAGTTACTGGAATGATCTAACTCACATTGTTCTGTGTAGTCGAAAGATTTGTGACTGAAGTAGCAGAACTCGTACACAAAGCCATCTGTTCAGTAATCCAAAAACAAGATAACAAGTTGATTCAATCTCAGGTATTTTCGGAGGAATTAAAAAGCTATAAGATTAATACGTTGACACAAAACTAGAGAGAGTACTGAAGACGCAAACCTAAAACCAAAAAATTCAAATCCGTGGAAGGCAAAATGAAAATCAAACCTAAGAGAAATTCAAATCATTGCAGGACGGTGAAATCTGAGAAGATTTCTCGAGGGAATAATCAACCCAAACGATTTTCAATGTAGAGGAAACTCATTAAGAAGAATATATCGAAGAGATAAGAAACGGGAAGAGATTGAGCATGAGCATGAGAAAGAGATACCTTTTTTGCTTTGCTTATTCAGATAATGATCTCTCGTCTTGTGGAAACGATGAAGATGAAGAAGAAGACGAAGAAGAAGAAGAAGACAACTCAAAATTTTCAACACAGAAAGAAGACGAATTTGAGAGTGTGGTGAGCGCGTGCCAGATCAGGAGACTGAAATGTCCATTCGCTACGACGTCGTTTGTTCTAATCCGGTTTAATCACAATCAGGAAATAAATTGGTTTAAGCAAACCAAAATCATCTATAGTTTGGTTTAGTTATTTTTTCAAGAGCTATTGAATAGAATGCCCTCATGGTGTAAACTAAACAATTCTCAACGTTACCAATAGTCATTACAAGAACATCTCCCATCTTTAAAATGATGAAAACGATTCAAATCTCTCAATACAATCTCTCTACCGGAGACCTTCGATATGTATTTCATTGCGTTATGGCAATCTCCGCAGACCCTTAAGTTCTTGAACACCCTTACGGGGCTTGATCTCGCCGTGCTTATGAGCCCAAACGCAACCGCGATT
Organism: Anastatica hierochuntica; assembly: GCA_900406275.1. NCBI lineage: Eukaryota > Viridiplantae > Streptophyta > Magnoliopsida > Brassicales > Brassicaceae > Anastatica > Anastatica hierochuntica. Next base: position 7,685 of record OVAN01005763.1, on the reverse strand, counting down.
TTCTCGCTGTGCTGATACAATAACCGCTCTTTATCTGCCTCTTCATCCTCTTCCTCTAGCTTGTGAAGAACAAGATCCGTATCAGGAACATATCCACAACGTTTTATTTCTCTGATCAGTCGGTACAATTCATCGTAAATGCGACTAGTATTTGGGTGAGATGTATCGCCTACGTAGAATTTATGAACCTTGTCTCCCACTTCTATCCAACTGCAACCTCCTTCTTTAACCAAGTTTCTCTCTTTCATCTTCTTCCTCATCTCTGCTGATTCTTCCCATCTCCCTACACCAAAACATTCACCATGGTTTCACTTCACACGAGTTTAATCATCTAAAGAAAGAGATTGAGTTTGGTTTTTGTTTGAAGATACCTGCACTAGCGTAGATGTTTGAGAGCTGTATATAAGCTGCAGGCTCATTCGGGTCAAGTTCTAAGATCTTCCTTGCAGCCATTTCTCCAAGGTCTGTGTTATTGTGAACTCTGCAAGCTCCAAGCAACGTCCGCCATACTAAAACATCGGCTTGGAAGGGCATTGAGTTGATGAACTCAAATGCGTCTGTGAGAAGGCCTGATCGACATAGAAGATCAACCATACAAGCGTAATGGTCCATTTTAGGTTTGATCTTATGTTCTTCATACATTGATTTGAAATGTCTCCATCCTTCAGAGACCAAACCAACGTGGCTGCATGCCGATAAGATTGCAACATAAGTGACCTCGTTTGGCTTCACCCCTTCTTCTGTCATTTGGTTGAATGTTTCGAGTACCCTTTTAGCAAATCCATGTTTTGTGAATCCTGTGATCATTGAAGTCCACGTGATGACATTACGATTTTCCATTAGATTGAAGACTCGTGAAGCTGTGTCAATGCTTCCACATTTGGAATACATAGAGATCAGAGCATTGCAGACGGGTTGATTGCACGAGAGACCGAGTTTAAGCACCAGCGAATGGATTTGCTCACCTTTTCTTAGGGAACCGATGCTTGCAACTCCACTCAACAAACTAGCAAATGTGAAAGCGCTAACACCTAAATCTCTCTCAGTGATCTCATTTAAAAGCTCAAAAGCCTCCTCAAAATCCATGTTCCTGCAGGTTCCATCAAGAAAGGCGTTATATGAGACCAAATTCTTCTCCGAAAGTGATTCAAAAGCTCTGCGAGCATCTTCCATCCTGTCAGATTTAACAAACATACTGATAACCGAGTTTGCAACGCAGTTATTCAAAGCAAGTCCTCTTTTGAAGGCCTGTCCAAGAACCTGTTTACCTCCCCAAGGATCCGAAAGATTTCCACACGCCTTGAATGCGCTCGAGAAAGTGAAATGATTTGGCTGGACACGACCTTGAGCTATCATTTCACAGAAGAGATTAACGGCCTCTGTATCGAGATTACAGTTTTGCATATAACCTGTGATCAATGCTGTCCACGACATAACACTATGATCCTGCATTCTATCAAATACCTTCCTGCAATCATCTACCGAACCATCCACAGCACATTTCGCATACATGTCAACTAAACTACACCCAACATCAACCGCAAGTCCTGATCTAATGGCCCAAGAATGCAACTGCTTTCCTAGGGACAGGTTCTCCAACTCAGCACACGCCGAGAAAACAGAGCTTAGTGTGAACTTATCCGATTCAAATCCGCTTAAAACCATGTCCTCGAATAATCTGATTGCTTCCCTAGGAAAGCCCATTTGCATACATCGAGTGATCATCAACGTCCAAGTAACAACATTTAGCTCAGACATTTTATCAAACACTTTATACGCATTCTCGAGATTGTTCTCCCCTTTTACAAACATGTCGATCAAAGAACAACCTACACAGACATCGGATTCAAAGTGCCCAGTCTTCATCAAAAACCCTAAAATCACTCTTCCAACAGAAACATGCTCCGAATTTGAGCAAGCTTTGATCATCGCCGTGTAACAATAATCGTTTGGCACCAAACCCAACTCCAGAAACCTAACGAAAAGCTTAATCGCATCAGATTCTCTTCCGTTGTTAGCGAAACAAGCCATCATAGCACTCCACGAAACAACATCTCGCTTATCAGACTTTCCCATTGTCTCGAACACATCCTTGGCGCGCGCCAAATCTCCAGATTTTGAATACAAGCTGATCAGCGAATTGTAGAGAACCGAGTCAGGCTCGATTTCAAACTCAACTAATCGGGAGTGAACGAGTTTCCCGAGTCGAAAATCGCGTGCTCGGATACAAGACTTAAGGAGTGATGAGAAAGTGACGGAGTCCGTCGGGCGAATCCCATCGCGAGCCATGAGATCAAGAGCTGAAACCGCTCCATGAAGATCGCCGGCATTGAGATGACGGAGGATCAAACGGTCGGCGACGTTGATCCGATTTGAAACGGACGGTCGAGATGAAACCGGAAGTTTGGCGGGAGATGGAAGCGGCAAGCTTATCATCGCCATCGTTCCCATCTATCGATTAATCCGTTTACCCAATAAAATGTAACTATCTAAAACTTACATTATAACCCCTAATGTTTAAAGTAAATACCAATATTTCGAAAAACTATTAATTAATTCAATTAAACCCAATTTTGATAAACCCTAATTTATATAGACATCATAAACCCCGTCCTCTCTTTCTCTGAAGAGATTGAGAAATAGCTATGGAGATTTCAATTATTGCTTCGTCGTCGACCGATGGCGACATCGGATCTTGGGATCTCAAAACTTGGACTAAGCAGCTTCAATTTAAGCCGTGTGCTTCTCCGGCGCACGGCCTCACCGCCGTCGGCGGAAAATTCCTCGCCGCCTCTCAGAATGCATCCGCTTCCTCTGGCTCGATTTTCTACTGGTCTTGGACTAAGGTTTCTTCTTTCTCCCTCACACACACTCTGACTTCACTCACCTTTTTTGCTTTTCTCTGGACACTTTTGTTTTTGAGGATTGTAGCCACAAGTTGAAGTGAGAAGCTTCCCTGTAGAGTCAATAAAGGCTCTTACAGCAAATAGTGAAGGAACTTACATAGTTGGTGGTGGAATCTGTGGAGATATCTATCTATGGGAGGTTTCCACTGGGAAGTTGCTTAAGAAATGGCTTGGCCATTATCGTTCAGTGACATGTTTGGTGTTCTCTGGAGATGATTCTTTGTTAGTTTCTGGATCTGAAGATGGTTATGTTAGAATCTGGTCTTTGATAAGGTTATAAACATTGCATATTTTTCTCACTGTTTTGGTTTTCAATGGTATTGCCTTTATGCTTATTCTCTTTTACTCTTTGTGGTTATTTAGGCTATTTGATGATTTCCAGAGGCAACAAGGGAACAACAATCTCTATGAACACAATTTTAATGCGCATACAATGTCTGTAACCGATATTGTTATAGACTATGGAGGATGCAATGCTTTGATAGTTTCTGCTTCAGAAGATCGGACTTGCAAGGTACTTATTTGGATCACTTTATCAATCTTTGTTAATGATCATACCATTGAAGTTAAGCTCGTAGCATAATAAGATAGACAGATATAGGTTGTTTATGAGTTTCATTTTGTTATAGTTTGTTTGGTTCACGAATCGGAAAATCTTGATCTTTGGTGAGTATAAAGCTCTGATTTAGCTTTTTCTTTCTTGGCATTGGTTGGATTGTTAAACCGATAGATTTGGAGCCTGTCGAAAGGGAGATTGTTGAAAAATGTCGTCTTTCCTTCAGCCATCAATGCACTAGCATTGGATCCAGGCGGTTCTGTGTTCTATGCTGGTGGGAGAGACAGCAAAATTTATATTGGCGCCATTAATGCCACAAGTGACTATGGAACACAATTGCTTGATTCAGTATCCGAACAGAGGTATCTTCTTTTACTTTTGTTAACATCTCTAAATCGTAATATCTTTACGTGAACAGTATGCTGTCGTATTTTTTTCACTTCTAAGATGAGTGTTTATGAGATTTCTCATATATTCGAACATTAGCTTGCAGTGATTCTTGAACCTCGAGAAGTTATTTTTATCAACTCTCTTAACACGTTGCATCTGATCTTCAGTTTTGTTAGATTCACATAAATAGCTTTGTGTTAAATATATTAGTGAATCTTAGCTTATTGATAATTCTTGACTCGATAATTCTTATCTGCGCAGCAAAGCTGTTACTTGCTTGGCATATTGCACAGAAGGGAACCTTTTGATATCCGGATCAGAAGATGGTAAGGTTCGTGTTTGGGATCCCAAATCACGACTCCCTGTTCGTACTTTCGACCATGGAAAAGGTATTGCTTCTTAAGCATTTTCTTCTGTTGAGTCTTAGTTGGTTTTCAATTAACCTAGTTTTTTGCTTTTCAGGCCCTGTGAACAATATTCAAGTTGTGAGAAAAACAATAGTCGGTAATTCCAACAGAACACAATCTTCCTGGAAAAGACACGGGTCGTCATTACCACCACCTTTGGAAAAGTATGAAAGATCAGGAGAAGAAGCTACGGATGGTATAGTTATCGTTGATCCCCAACCGTTTACTGATGTTCCTGTTTACTCTGCTTTCCTCAGTGCTGACCTTATCGACGAACAAGTTAAAGAACTTCAGGTTTGCCCTTCCTCCTTTTAAAATGGCTCAAAAACCGGAATTTTCTTGAGGAAAGCTCTTCATAGTTGTTTACTTGTTTATTGTGTTTGTTTTCAGCAACAAGGCTCTGCAGCAACGGAGATCGAAATGGAAAGACTAAAACTTGAATACAAAAAATCTTTGCAGATGAATGATCAATGGCAGAAGAATTACGAAAATTTGCTTCAAGTGGTTATGGAAGAAGAACAAAACGGTGGTTCAAATTGAAGATTTTGTTCATTCTTATTACTGTTTCTACGCATTCGAAGATATATTTCTTCAGATGGCATATGAAGTTGCCATTATAGATTTTCTTTATTATTAATCCCGAATTCAGCAAATCATAGCTGTTCTGAAGAATCCGAGTCATTTTCTCGCTGTGTTGATCCGACAGAAGGAGAGTGGATGAACAAATAGCTCAATCTATTGAGTAGAACTTCTTTCTTGGACAGCAGCTTTGATGCTCTTTAGAGATTCCTCCAAATCGTCGCATAGCCGGTGAGGATCACTAATGACCGTTGGATCGACGGTTAAAGAAATAGTCATCTTGTTCATATAAGTTTGAAAATGCATTGTCAACGCCTGATCAATGAGTGAGATTGTCAAAATCATAGTCACTAGTAACTAGTAATATGAAATAGAATGGCTTAAAATCTTAGGGCATCTCCATCCATGAACCTCTAAACGTGTCGTGAATAGTTAAGTAAGGTATTTAAGGATTTCTCTCTCCAAAAATCTTTAACTATTCACGGGTGGGACCCGTGAATAGTTAAGGATTTTTGGGTTAAGGATTGAAGGATGGAGATGCTCTTACATGGGGATGACCATAAACACTTGGAGCCATGTATGTAACGGAGTGTCCATAGAAGCTAATTTCTTCAATAGGACCAGCCAAACTTGTGAATGACATTGTTGTGTTTGACATTGCTCTGCTTATTAGACTGGCCGCCCTCTTGCAATCATTCAAATTCAATAATATTAACAACAATCAATGAATGGTTCGTCTTAAATCTTAATGTTTAGTCTTAAAGAAGTTGTGTATAATTAGACTAACCAGAACTCCGAGCGATTTTATAAGGATATTAGCACCAACAAACGTTAGCAAAGCTTCTATTGAGTGTTTCTTCCGGTCGATAATCGATTTGGCTCTTCGTAGATGTTCTAACGGGTCATTTCGTATCGCGATAGAGAATGGAATGACTATATAGCCGATCCAATTTCCCCATCTACACTTATATCCTTTTGTCATCATGTCAGCTAGATCCTGTTTTCAATTTTTTTTTAAAAAACAAGACATTATATCCTTTAGTCTTCTTAATGTGGTTTTTTTTTTATAAATCTATATATCTAAAATTGTAAAAGTTGAAGCCTAATTTGCCTGGATTCCAGTGGTAGGTCTTATGTTTACAAAAAGACATGCCCTTAGTCTTATTCGTTTAGGCATATTACTTGAACTCCTTTCTCTTGCCTTCTTCTTCTTCTTCTCTCCTATTATTTTGACGTAATACTATTAAGTTTCACATGCTATAGTAAAATTTAGTGTTACTTGAACCAAAAAAAATTATAATTACTTGTTTACCGTATCTTCTTTTCAAATATTGCGAGAGACCAGCTTGAGACACTCCAAGTAGAACATCATTTACAGTCTATTAAACCCGAAAATAAGATCAAATATGGAAATGGAAAATGGAAATCAGATTAATATACAAATAATATGTTACTAAATACTATAATATAAAGTTTATATAAGGAGAAAGTATATACCATCTTCATGGCGTTCTTGATGAGCTTTATGTCATCAAAACTCACGGTACGATGAACCAAAACCATCCGTTTACTCTCGCGCAACCGAAAATCGCCTTTGATGGGCGTTTTAGTGTCCTTAAGAAACAATACGGTAGCAATAAACTTCAAAGCATCACAAACCGTGTTCAAAACCAACTTAACCACTGACCACATAACCATTAGCAGCCACAATGACCAGGAATCACCCCTTGAACCGACCATCGAGTCAAATGTGGGACGGTTCTGGCACGGTAAACTCGGAAGCTCATCGGGATTCGATGTTTTTCGCGTACATGCGAGGACTAAAGACATTAGAGACATACCATCACCGTATGAGTGATGGACCCTTAAAACGGCGACGTTTTCAGCGTCTGATGTTTTCAAGTCGAGTAAGTGAGCTTCCCATAATGGCTTAGAAGTGTCTAAAGGGATCGTAGTGAGATCCGAGACGTAGCTCTCGAGAAAAGCGTCTGCGTTCTCTATGTTTTGTGTTTCGATTTTGGGAATGATGATGTGATCCTCCACCACTACTTTTGTCCGAACCCATTTTTGTTCTTGTCTATTGTTGTTCCCACTGGTTACCTTCAATAATTTTGTTTATATAAAAATGTTAAATGTTAAATATATTTCTCATTTAGTATATTTTTTGTTTTGCTTGGCCACAAGGATCAAGTCCGTGTGCCCCCTGATCTCTAGAGACGGAATCGGAGTAGGTAAGATTTACCGACTCGGTAAATGTGAGCTAATCTCCCAACGAAGTTTGGACCCATGACCTCCATCACTGGGTGCAACACTTCGTTGGTTTCTCTTTAGTATTTTACTAGTAAGTTGGGACATCTTAAGAAAATATTTATACATATATATACCGATATTTCTCTAACTTAACAGGTTCAATATTTGATATTATATTTATATATTATTAGTGTGTAACTAACCAATTTGCAGGAGAAACGCGGATGTTTAATTAAATTTTGCTTTACTCCTTCGATAGCCACATCTGGCTTGATCTTGCTCTTCACACCAATCACCGTAACGATGTAGCAGTTAAGCTCCGGCGCGTGAAACATACGCGCCGCCGGACTAAGTGGTTCCTCCTCCTCCTCCTCTGGTATGTGTCGTCGTGTCTTAACCTCCATATTTTTCATTTCGATGTTGTGTTCTTTGTACACTAGATATGTACTCGATCTCTCAAACTCTAAAGTCCCACTCTTTATAGTAGGCCTCCATAATTAGATTTTTTTTTTTTGCCAATTTGTTAAATACTCCCTTGTTATATTTTAGGGAGAATGAGAAAAATGGGACACTTTAAACTTGGATTTGTCCAAATAG
>OVAN01005762.1:0-22636 GCA_900406275.1 Anastatica hierochuntica | reverse complement strand
CGATGGTCACGGAGGTTTCGTATCGTTCCGAAGTTCGTATTGTGAGGTCTTCTGAGAGTTATCCGTAAATCGTGGACGTTAAGTTTAGCATTCGGGCGCTTTAGTTGTTTGCGGAAGGATATACTTCGTTGAACAATAGTTAAGTCTAGACGATGACAAGTCAAGACGAAGGTAAGTCTAGAAGACGTTAAGTCTTGATGATGATAAGTCTAGACGACAGTAAGTCTATAAGATGTTATGTCTAGACGGCGGTGAGTCTAGACGTTGTTCGTGATTCCGAGTAAGTCTGATTAGAGATGCGATCTTGGACGTTGATTTCGAGATGGCTGTTTTTGACACCAACAATGCCCAAAGCATGACACTCAATATACTTAAGGGCGAACACTCCATAATCACCACTAACACATTGGGGAACTTCAGATCTAGGAAGTACCTCATAACTGTATGGAACTAATGGGTGCAAGTGTCTCTAATCCGGAGGACTTAGGAGATGCATAAGATATGCCAACATCTCGCATAAAGGGTTCAAATTTTGGGCAATCAACTCTTTACTACAACACTCAATGATGTTGTCCCAAACAATGATGTGCTTTTTCAGAATAGATATCATCATGGAAAGTGAATGCGTGTTCATGAGGTTGAGGGAGGTGTAGATTTTGTCCAGATGGATACCTCATATCTTATTACTGCGGCAAAACTCTGGTTGAGTGCCAGTATAGTGATCATGAGCCCCGGGAGGTAGAATCCTGCCTAAACCGTTGTCATCCGCCGTGGTCTTGAATGCTTCGTAGCTACCCAACCATTGTTGGGTGAAAACGGAATCAATAAAGCAGATCTTCTCGCTCCTAAACCACTCTGTTTGGAAATGGAACTGCTGCCTCAGTAGATTGGTTGCAGCATCCATGTGCTGCAGCAAAAAAAAATGTCAGAATTCAAAGTCTCATATGAGACATCAAGACTTCAACCTCATACTTCAACCTCATACTTCAATAAGTCTCACCTTGTCCTAAAGCCATCTTTGCAGTGTCTACAACGTCCGGTACTAGAACGTGGTTGTGTCTTCCTTTGGTTTATTACTCTTGAACTGTTTGCAAAATGAAGTCACAAACTCATCAAAATGAAGTCACAAACATGATCAACAACTTAAGAGAGGTCGGTACTAACAGGCAAGTCTTCAAAAATTATAACATCTCCTCTCTATGGTTCTTGTCGATTGAACCAAATGGATCGTAGCCACATCCTCTTGAAACCAGTGGAACCTTAGCTACTGTCTCTACAGGTAGCACTAGTTCCCTCTTGACATGTGCAGCAACTTCCTTAGCCACAAGTGATGCTGCTTTCTCCTTCACAATTTTTTTCCCCTCTTTGTTTTATCGAAATCCACATCCGCTACGTTTGTGTAATACATCACAATACTTGCTTGTTGTTGTTGTATTTCACTAACACTACTCTGCATATACTATGACAACAAGAGAGTAAACCAATTTAGATCACACATCATTATAAAAAAGTATCAAATTATACATAAGCACATATCATTATAAAAAAGTTCAGATTTCACACATAACTTATTGGAAAAAGGTTTCTATATAAAACAAACAACAAGCCAAACAACAAGCTAAATAAAGAGTCTTTTGCATCAAACATTAGTTCTTGGCAGCTAGTCTTGCACTTTTTCTCTTCAAATGAGCCTTTTTACTTGAGTAAGTAATGGGTTTATTTGGGAGAAAAGGAGGACTAACCCCTTCAGCAGCCGCTGTTGACTTCACATCGGATCCACCAGCCTTCTCCGGATCTACCGGCTTTTCTTCCATTCCACCTGCAACCTCATCCTTCCGCAGCCCACCTACAACAGAATCATCAAGCCTTTTCACCACCTCTTCTACCCTCTCTGAGAGAAAGGTAACCTTCTTACCAATGTCCATCACCAGCACTTCAACCTTGTTGAATCGAGCATCCATGGTAGACATTACTGCATTTCAAAGACTCTTCTGAAATGCAGCATCATCCATGCGAGCTTTCTTCAAACTGCCCTCATCAATAGCTTGATCCTCTCTCTTAGTGCCTTTGTTTCTCGGCTCATCCTTCACATTCACCTTGTTGTTTGAGGGCAACACACCAAGGGTTGGCTAGTGCTCTATCTTCCACCTCCAATCCTTCTTANTTGAGGGCAACACACCGAGGGTTGGCCAGTGCTCTGTCTTCCACCTCCAATCCTTCTTTGTCTGTCCATACATAGCTCTTAAAATGTTGACAATTCTATGATCCTCACCATCATCATCCCACCGTGGGAACATCTCATTGAACTCAAGCCTTACAAAACTGTTGATGCTAGTCTACAAGCAAAATGGGTCATAACAAACAATGTTACATTCGTGGAGATCACATAATACCAAATGAGAAACAAGATTGCTTATATGGATATATACCTGTGTAAGCATGCAACCCCTGATGTTTTTCCCCTGTAAGTAAGCAGAGGTAACTCTAGAACAGGATCGTATGGATTTCCAAGATCAATAACAAGTCCAGGAAGAGCAATGTAAGCCCAAGACTGCAGAATTTGGTCAAACCTATGGATATGATAAGTCCTAGTTATATCGGCCTCCTTCACTGAAGAAATCACCTTCTTAAATGCCTCTCTTCCCCAAGGGTAGTCAACAAAACTCTCCAGATCCATCACCAACCTAGCAAGGTTTACATTTATTGGCGATGTGTGTGAGTGTGCATCAATGCAACTGGCAATGATGGCAAGATAGCCAAACCTCAACCTATCATCAGGCTCCCAAAACTCGCAGCGGCCACCAATTCATCATAGNCTCTTCCCCAAGGGTAGTCAACAAAACTCTCCAGATCCATCACCAACCTAGCAAGGTTTACATTTATTGGCGATGNGTGCATCAATGCAACTAGCAATGATGGCAAGATAGCCTAACCTCAACCTATCATCAGGCTCCCAAAACTCGCAGCGGCCACACGCTTCCACCAATTCATCATAGCTTGGTCCTACCTCCACACTCGTTCCAAGCAGGACCCAAAACTCTCTCATCTCATCCGTCACCTCAACCTCAGGGTACATAACATTTTCTATGTAGTTACAGTTGAGTCCTTTGATGACTTCAAACTCGTTAAGAGATAACCTGATTGGAGTTATGCCAATAAGACTCCAGATCTCATTCTTCTTATGGCAGGCCAGTTAGAACGAGAGCATATAGTGGCCCAGCCTCGATGCCCATGAGATCTTCTTCTCGTGGTATTGTAAGAAGACACCCAAACTGGAGTGCCAACTCTGGTCCCATTCGCCCGACATAAGTGCCACCTTCATAGCATCAAACAACTTTGGTGTAGAGCTGAATATTTGGATGCTTATATCAGGCTCCGTCTCATCATCTTTTGTGAATAACCTTGGTGGGAAATCTGGCTTCTCCCCTATTGCGAGTCTCTTATCGGTTTTATTATCTTTTTTCTTTGCCATGACACAAACCTCTTGCACTAACAAATAAATAAAAAACGTAGTTAGATAACTGAATCCAAAGCCACATATGAGACTACAAAGTGAAATCTCCCACGAAATTAACGAATGCACATCCACATATGAGACTACAAAGTGAAATCTCCCACTACATTAACAAATGCAAAGCCACAGGTGAGACTACAAAGTGAAATTTCCCACGACGAGACTACAAAGTGAAATCTCCCAGGACGAGAGTACAAAGTGAAATATCCCACGACATTAACGAATGCAAAGCCACAGATGAGACTACAAAGTGAAATCTCTCACGACATTAAAGAAACTTTAACTTCAATTCTCTATATTCTTTTTGAAAAATCAATAAACCTGAACCCTAAGTGTTGGAATTCCAGATGGAAGAATGAGTGTCGGAATCCCAGATCTGCGAAACAAACACAAATATAACTGAGAATATGTTGGGTTTAGTCTTCGACTTGGGGAGGAGAAGCGATTACCTTCAAAGGTGTCGGAATCCCAGATCTACGAAGCAACGGTGTCGGAATCCTTGAATCAACGGTGTCGGAATCCAAGATATGAAAAAAAAACAAAAATAAAACTGAGAATCAAACATGCAAGAAGAATTTGTGAGGTTTTAGTCATCAGCTCGTGGAGGAGGTTCCATTACCTTCACCGGCTTCGCTACCATGGTGTATCCGGTGACAGCGATATCGGTTCTTTCAGAAATGTCGACGGTGTTATTTCGGCGACGGCGAATCGAAGAGTCGCCTGTTTTTTTTAGAACAGAAAAAGTGAATTCTCGAAAGCCTAAACTGTAAGTTTTGTAAACGATAAAAAATATTATTTTACGGAGACTTCAATCTAAATTCTCCTGTAAGACTTTATGGCGTCGTCTCTATACCTTAACTTACCTTACATGATTTATAATTTTATGCATTTTAATTAATTTTAATTTATATACGGTAGATTTGATCACAATATATTTGTGTTATAAAATATTCAATTAATACATTTTTTAATTTTTATATTTAAATATAATAATTATAAGACTTATCGTGAAGTCTCTTTACTCTAAACTCTGAAGTTGGAATTTTTTTCAGTTGGGGCTTTTACAATTGGAATNTGTTTTTTTTTTTAATTGGCGCCTTTATCTCATTTTAATTGGCGCCTTTATCACATTTTAGTTGGCGCCTTTATCACATTTTTTATTACCATTACACACGGTAAGACTTCAGATTGAAGTCGCATTTGAGACATCACGCTAGAGACATCACGATGAAGTCTGAAGCTGTCTTTTACAATATTAAGAAGTCATTAAAGCATAGTTTTAACAACCATTACACACAACTAAATCATAGTTTTAACAAGATTAAGACCAACTAAAACTCATACGACCAATGATACCAAACACATGAATAGCACAACAACACCAAAGACCATCAACTTAAACATTTCAGTTTGTTTTGGATTTGCAATTGCACTTCGAATTTTAGCAATATCTGTTGTGGGGATCATGATCTCATCCTCTAGTCCCTCGATCTTTTTTCTAGGATTTTCCGAAAGATTCATTTGATCATACAAGTATACAATCCTTTCTCGCAAGTCATGATTTTTAAACTCAAGCTAGGTGAGTTCTTCCTCTAGAGCATCGTCCCACCATTTCCAAATGTGATTTCCAGGATTCTACAAGTAAAACTTTCTGAGGAATTACATCTAAATAATTACTTCTTTCGTCTAACTCGTTATGAATAATTGCAAACTTACTTCTTTCGTTGGGAAAGTGTAAAATCTTCTACCCAGATCTGTATCACTCAAAGAAGTTTTGATGCACACCCTAGCCCCACAGAAACAACGAATAGGAATTCCAAAATCTCCATCAGCTTCACAACAACTAGAATTGAAAGTAGCTTATGATGATGAACTCTGAGTGTAACTTATCGACATTGTCAAAGATTAAGAGAAGAAAAAGAAGAAGTAGAAGCAAGAGGATGAAGACGAAACCCTAGGTTAGAAGCAAGTAAGCCGTTTTGGAGAGAGATGGATTTGTGAGAAAAATGAAGAAATTTTACATTATATATAGGAGTAAAACAAGGTTAATGTCACGGCCGCAATTTTGGTACTTCATTGGTAACTGTGAATATATTATTTTAAACAAATTTAAAAATGGAGTCTTTTATGAGACTGTATAGTGAAGTCTCTATAACCTAAACACTAAATTTCAGATAAATTTTCCACTTTTATATTAACAATCCCTAATATATACTTATGTTTTACATCATATTAGTGTAATAAATTCAAAATGTAACACCTAGATGCATATTCAACATTTTATAGCAAAAACACATGAATCCTAAGTGTAACCCTATAAATGTATACTGTATTGCAACTCATTATCTCAACCCTAGACACATCCAAATATAATTTAGCTCAAGTGGTTTAGTTTTATGAAAATTATGAAATTATATTTTTAAAACTTCAGTTTTGATTCAAAATAAATTATCTATAAAAAATCTTGAACATAAATGTTTTTTTTTTAAATTTAAATTTAGATTTAATTACGGTTTGAAACTTCACCGGGAAGTCTCTATACCCTAAATGGGAGACTTCACGATGAAGTCTAATGAGAGACTTTGTTATAAAGTCTCCTGCCGCGCTGAGGTCAAAATGGTAATTACCGATTTCATTTTTTTGTTTGTAAAGAAGGGTGTCAAGTGTTATTTCCTCGCCCTTGGGGTCTACTTTTGCATATGATTCAAATTTGGGTCTAGTTTTGCATTCAAATCCATTTTGGGGTCTAGTTTTAGCAATTCCCCCAATTTCTATTGTAGGTTAAATTTGAATTGACTTTTAAGTCATTTCCATATACAACTTTATACAACAATTGACATTTATGACTTTATAAAAATGTTTGTTTAACTGATGTGAATAAATTTAGAAATTTTTTGATAGTAGCGAAATATGTAATTTAAAAAATATATATTATTTAAACTCACACATTTGTTAACATACTTAACACATTAACACACATATTAATATTTATTTTTTATTTTATTTCAAATGATTAATATCTATTGATATTATATAAAAATAGTCATTTTAAATGATTCAACAATATAAGAAAATTCATTTTTAATATCTAATAATATACTATAAAATATAGTCCTTTTAAATGATTCAATAGTTAAGGAAATTAAACAAAATTAAATATGTAATTTAAATAAAAATTATTACCTAAACTTACACATTCTATAATTTACATAATAATTTTTTATTTATAATGTATATATTTTTTAATTTATATATTCTGTGATTTTCATTTTATAGTGTAGGCAAATGTCTAAGTGTATGAGTTGAATTTTATATTTATGGTAATTTTATGTTTGGCAATTGGGTTAGTAACTGATGATTTTAAAGGATATTTGACAAGTTAGTTAAAGTTGTTCATGGTTATTTGTTTATTTTAGAGATGAATTAAATAAATCAAAATTCAATTATAATTCCAAATCTCTCAACAAATCAAGATATAAGGTTAATGTTAAAAGCTCTTATATGAGTGACACATAAATAAAATTCACTTAAATATATTTTGATTTAATATAAAGGAGGATTTTTTTTTTGTCAACCAAACATTAATCAAGAGTTCACCGTCATAGAAATCCAATCGGGTGGCATAGAATCTACAAAACTAAAATCATGATAACGAGTACGGGACTGTCGAGCCAGGTTGTCAGCCTGCGTGTTCTCCGCCCGCGGAATGTGAGACAGCGAGAAATCCGTGAAAGCGCCACATAGAGTCTGATAATCCTGGACTTGCGTATGAAATGCCGGCCAATCCTCCGGATTGTGAATAATACTGATAAGCTCCATGAAGTCTGTCTGAAAACTACAGCAAAGAAAACGACGGCTCTGAAGCTCAGACATCGCCCATATCAAAGCCTCCATCTCTGTGTGAAGTGGTGTTAGACTCCGCCGCTGACATCTTGCCCCCATCAGAATTACTTTATTATCTACATCCGAGAGTATCCAACCTATACCCGAGGTGGGATCAACATGCTTCTAGGATCCATCTATCCGGCAGATGAACTCATTCGTCCTAATAGGATCTACATAAGTCTGTGTCTCCCCCGAAGTGGTCGGAACCTGCGCATCCTGCCAAGCTGTATAATCCGTATCTGCAGACCGTAGAATATCATCCACTCCCAGATGGACGCCTTGAAAAACCTTTTGATTTCGAGCTTTCCAAATGAACCATAATATCCAGGGAAAAAGGTTGTATCTCTCACTACCCCGGGCCCACACTGGGTTCCGCCAAAACAAAAAATCCATATTAGAATAAATTGAATTTGATGGGAATTGTATTCCTGGCTGGTTCAAATAAAGATCCCAAATATAAGAGATCGCTGAACATTCAAAGAAAACATGATTTACTGTCTCCTCAGCACCATCACACCGTTTGCATGTTGTGTCGCAATGCACACCCCTCTGAACAAGTTCAGTAATAACCGACAAACATCCTGATACTATTTGCCAAAGCAAATGTTGTATCTTCATTGGACATTTCAAAGTCCATGGGAAAGATTTCAAGGCTTCTAATCCCGGTCCCCAACCGTTATTATTTACTCGCTTGATCACCTCACAATTGAGGCGTTTGTAACCCGATTTAACCGTGTATTGGCCCGATGTAGTGTAGTGCCAAACTATACCATCATAAGTAATAGTACGACTTGGTTGTATACCCCGAATAGAAACTACATCCTCGAGGTTGAAGAGCTCATGTAGTAATAGCAAATGCCAGTCCCCCGTAGTGGGATCGATCAATTGATAAACCTGAATCCCAGGATACGAGAAGCGACCCCGACCCTGAGCTGGTCGTGGGTGTACATCTGGGATCCATGGGTCGTCCCAGACCGAAGTATTTATTCCTGAGCCTATCTTTATCCGAACTCCATTCCTTAGTAGATCCTGAGTGGAAAATATACTCTTCCATCTGAACGAGGGAGAATGAGGTTTCTTTGCATTTAAAGGGTGAGCCTTCCTGAAATATCTGCCGCGTAAAACCTGAGCAACCAGAGACCCAGGAAACTGAACCAACCTCCACAATTATTTAGCCAATAGGGTTGTGTTAAAATCCTCCAGAGATTTGAAGCCTAAGCCGCCATTCTCTTTTGGTATACATAATTTGTCCCATGCAACCCAATGGAGACCGCGGTTACATCCATTGGAACTCCACCAAAATTTTGAGATCGCACTAGTTAACTTAGTAGTTAACGTTTGGGGGAGTCTAAAACATGACATGACATAATTGGATAGTGCAAGAGCTACTGATTTGATCAGGATCTCTTTGCCCCCTTTGGATAAAAACTTGGAAGACCACCCATTTACCCGGTCTCCCAACCGCTCTCTGACAAAATTAAAAATCTGATTCTTAGAACCCCCCCCCCCAAACTTTCAGGGATTTCGAGATAAGTGCCCATACCACCCTCCTTGGAAATACCTAACCTCGTTTTCATCGAAACCTTCGTCCGGTCCAACACATTCTTCCCAAACATAACCGAGGATTTTTCAAAATTTATTACTTGCCCTGATGCTCGACCATAATCCCGTAAGATGTCTAGGATTGCCTGGCACTGAGAACCGTCTGCTTTGCAAAAGAAAAGGCTATCATCTGCAAAAAGCAAAAGGGAGATGGTCGGGCTCTGATTAGCTATCTTTACACCCGTTATAGCACCGTCTCGTTCCTTCCGTTTAACATTCGCTATCAAAACTTCCGTACAAAGGATAAAAAGATACGGCGATAGAGGGTCACCCTGGCGCAAACCCCGTTGCGGAACAATGTTACCTGTCGGTCGACCATTAAAAAGGACCCTGTATGAGACCGACCGAACGCACCACATGAGCCAAGAGATCCACACACTGCAAAACCCCAACCTCTTTAACACAGCCTCCAAAAACGACCACTCTATTCGATCATAAGTTTTACTCATGTCTGTCTTAATAGCCATAAAGCTATGACGACACCTCTGATTCGTACGTAAGCCATGAAAAATTTCCTTGGCAATTAAAATATTATCCGTAATCAACCTCCCAGAAACAAAAGCCGACTCTGTTTCCGATATAACACGTGGTAGGATTTTTATTAACCTCAGACACAAAATCTTGGAAATGATTTTGTATGCCACATTGCAGAGGCTGATTGGCCGAAGTTCTGACATCCGCTTAGGTTGACTCGTCTTTGGAATGAGACAAATATTGGTCACATTCAACCGTGCATCAAAACTCCCGGATCTAAAAAAACCTCGTACCAAACTGAGTAAATCCGCCTTCAATAACCCCAGTACCGTTGAAAAACAGGGCTGTCATCCCATCTGGCCCAGGGGCCTTTTAGGATGTATTGCAAAGAGAGCCATCCGTACTTCATTCTCAGTAACATCTCTAGTTAGAGTTTGATTCATGGAATCCGTTATGACGGGATCCACATTCTCCAAAACCTGTGTGAAATCTCCCGTCCCAGTAGGTGTGAACAACTCATTGAAATAATCAATTGTTATTTCCTCCATTCGTTCCGGTGTTTCTTCCCAGTCATCATGAGAATTAAAAAGTCCCGCAATCTGGTTCCTTGCTCTTCTCTGTTTAGTCGTGGCGTGGAAAAACTTTGTATTTCGGTCACCCTCCTTCAACCATAAATTTGGACTTTTCTGTTTCCAGAAAATTTCTTCTTCCCTATAAGTTTCCTGCAACTTCTTTTTAATATCTACTATCACCTCGGAAGGAACAGAATCATCGTTCTACACATCTTCCAATTTTTCCTTCAACGACTCTACTTTCTCCTTCCCTGGATGCACATTATTTTTTCGCCACCAGGAGATTGAATTCCTGCAGTTATGAATCTTATCCATAAAAGCTGGAACCCTGAAATTCCGGGTACGTTGCCAGCCACACTCAATTGCTTCAGCATGACCCTCCTTTCCGATCCACCTCTTATCAAAGCGGAAATTTTGATGGTACTTTTCCACCTTATAATGGGATTTTAATAAAATTGGTCGATGATCTGACCAGATCTTGGCTAAATATTCCACCTTAGAGTGTGTGAAAACATGATGCCATTCCTCATTTCCAACCGCTCTATCCAATTTACAGCGAACATTCTGTTTATTTCTCGTTCCTTTCCAGGACAGTTGATCTCCCGCGCACGAGAGTTCTGTCATGCCGCAATGACTCAACATCTGATTAAATGGAACAAAAGAAGCCGCGGGGCGCATCTTACCCCCTTTTTCTCATGATTCCCGGTTAGTTCATTCAGATCACCTATGATCATCCATGCACTAGTCCTATTTGTCCCTATCTCCATTAATTTATCCCAAATAAATTGACGATTTGCGGCCACCGACTCACCATAGACAAAAGACATCGCGACTTTGAATCCATAAAGAGAGGCATTAACGTCAATAATACGATTACTCGAAAATAAAACATCAAGTTTTATCTCATTATTATAAAATAGAGCAAGGCCACCACTTAATCCATTTGGTTCCACAGTGAATAAATTATTAAAACCAAATCGAACTTGAAATTGTTTTAAAAAAGACAAAGATTGCTTAGTTTCTGATAAAAATACAATATCACGTTTAAATTTATTACAGATTCCACACAAAGTTTCTTCTGTCAAGTCTCCTCCTAGCCCTTGACAGTTCCAGCTCATGATTTTCACGGTCGAGCCGGTGGATTCAGGGGAGCCACCATTCCTTTCTTAGGTACCTTCGGAAGCAACGGTCCCCGCGTGCCTCCGTGAGCCCCACCATCCCCTCACTTGGTACCTGCAATGCAAGAATATGACAACTTATTCTCCTTTGTAACCTTCGATAATTTCCCATGAGAACCCACTCGCTTTTTAGGCGAAACCAAAGAAAACATATTCAATTTCTTTAAGTTCATTCCTACTCGGGCTTTTACAACTCCTATTAAGACCGTTCTTCTTTATACCGAAACTAATACCGTCAAAATTGGTAACTAGCCGTGCCATAGAAGAATTGAACTGTAAATTCATACCTTGCAAATCTGTGGGCTCCACCCCTGCCTTATTCTCCGAATTTTCCAGCTCAATGCCATTGACTGAGACCTCTGTACCAGCCAGTTTTTCTTCCAAAGACAAATGGTCGTTTTCACCTTCCAGCCTCTGCCCTGACACAGGCATCACAACTCCCTGGTCTGGTAAAGCCGAGACATAAGCCTCATCTCCCACAACCTCTTCATCCATCATTTCACCCTCCTCGACAAAGAGATCATCATTTTCCAAGGAATTCTTGTTACATTTAGACCCCTCCGAGGCAACATCCGTGACCACAACCGTTCCTTTCCCTTTATCACTCCTAACTAAACACTCATCTCCATCAACCAACTTATTCTCCTCAGCCCGTTTTGAATTTGAAACCGAGGCATATAAAGGCTTCGGCCAAGTCGATTGTTTTCGAGACAGCACACGGGAGGAGCTGCCCTCCTTCATCCTAATGTCTTTAGAATGTACCCGATGGTATCCACTCTTATAAGTCGTTGGCCGAGCCACGCGAGAACCTCCGTTGTGAGCATCACGTCTCATCAACTTCTCAGCATGTGTCCTCTCCCTGCCAAGAACAGCTTGATTAGTAACCTCTTCCAAGCCCATGTCCAGAGCCCTCTTGACAGGTAATCTACTCGAGCCTTTCTGATCAGCCCCTTCTCGTACCGGAACTACCGTTGCTCTTTCTTGTTCTTGCCGTGAAGCTGCCAACTCCGGGCAAGCAGACATGTCATGAGTGAGCATGTTACACTGCTTACAATATCCTGAAAGTTTGTCGTAATGAAGATTCACTACAATTTCCTCACCATATTCAAAAGGAACAACAACTTTAAACCTTAGTGGTGTAAACCCATCCACTGTCACCATTACGCTGCCCGACTCCTCCTCAATATCTTTGACATCACCCAATACATTCCCCACTGCTCTAATCGTATCCTCCTCCCACAAGTGCATCGGTATATCACCCACCTTCACCCAAAACTTTATAGACGAAGGATACGAAGAGTGGACTATCGGTTCCCACCTCACTAAAGAAACCATCCACCCGTCGAAATGGTACGGACCAGAGCTAAGCACATCCAACAAATCCCTCTCGGACTGAAAATTGAACTGAAATTTGCCATTTCTGAGGTCCCCACCCTCAACATTCCCCTCCAACTTCCATATCTTTGGAAAGTTAGCGATGAGACTATCCATCTGTTGAATCTCTGGATTCATTAACCTGCCAATGAGGGTCAAGGAAAACTACTTCACACGACGAGCAATCCCCGTCGCTGATAATTTGACAGCCTCCGTTCGAACCATTGATGAAATCTTGGACAAACCCAACTGAGCCATTAGAGCAACCAACAAGAGAACCAACACAGACCCCAACAGAATCAATTGAAAAGCAACAATAACAGAATCAGAGAAGAGACGAATAAGGATGTGAGGATCAAACCGAAGTATTCCTATCCCATATATATCACTGCCTTGTAGATCTCCAGACATCAATGAGAGATCACGAGTTTGATATCGCAATCCATGTGATTGAATGGTGATTCCTAAATTGATGCCGAAGACAGAACCTTTCTTTTCCCATGAAATCGCGAGATCAATCTGTATTGATCCTATTACTAAAAACTCCACCGTGAGTAAAAGCTGAATAAATCGCAGCCGTAATCTAAGCCCCACTGGAATCAATCGCATCCATCTATGGGAATGAAGATCGACACAGATCAGAGAAGANCCCCCCCCCCCCCCCAAGGAATCGCCATTAAACACAATCTCCATCTGCTGTCTTTTTCTACCAAAACAACACCAAGGACCCTCCACCATGACCACATTGACATCCCACAGCCACCGCCTAAAAATCCTGACAGTCATCGGCTCTCACCGGCGTTGGTGAAACGTAACCGTCCGCCGCTCGATCGTGAAGAGAGAAATCGCCATTTTTTGAATCCACAACTTAGTTTTTATATAGGAGGATTATTTTATTAATTACTAATAGGTTGATTCCTGTACATTTCAGAATAATATTAATATATTTTAAATTTATTTAATGATACATATATTATTAATTTAGAAATTATAAAAGAAAATTTTGTTATTAATTACTAATTAGTCCAAGTTTTAAAATTTTAAGATATTAATCAACTAACAATCTATTAAACCGCAAAAACATGACAATGCATTATAATATTTAGTAATCAAACTCAAAAGGAATAAAAATCTAAACATTAGAATGGAAACAAACGTCCTAAACTAAGCGAATAGAGAAATATAGATAAGACCTATTAACTAAAAGATAAAAAATGTGAAAACAAAATCCAAAAAGTAAATAAAATAAAAATATAATGGATCACATATTTAGCTATCGTGAGAACAAACTAACACTCAGAAAATGATGTAAATATTAGATTAAATATCATCCTAGATCATGAAATTCAAAACTATGACTAATTTATTTCTATGGCACTAATCACTTTATTAATTAAATGATTGAACAAAATTTTCAATTGCAATAAAAATAATCAATGAACATTTATAACAAGTCTATTTAGTTTACTAGAAATCCTAATTATCAATTTTCATTAGCTAGGTATATAAAGATCACATAAAATTGATTCGAGTATTCCATTGAACACCTTGCAGACAACAAAGTCTAGAATGACTTTTCTAAGTCTAATCTAGCATAAAGTACAATCAAACATGAAAGATCTAGAACTATACAACCTAAACTATTATCACTCAACCATCAATGTAAAACAATGTAAACTAATAATCTAACCTAACTCATGGTTGCGAAAGGAGATTCTTTTTCGCAAAAACTCGCGACAACCTTATCCTCTTTCGACAATCTTATCCTCTTTTGCAACCACCATCGCCGATACCGCCGGCTACCATGGCCATAAAGAAATCTCGCACTCGTAAATCACCCGCTCATAAACTCATCTCATCTTCCCCATCACATTTTG
Source organism: Anastatica hierochuntica (assembly GCA_900406275.1). Taxonomy (NCBI): domain Eukaryota; kingdom Viridiplantae; phylum Streptophyta; class Magnoliopsida; order Brassicales; family Brassicaceae; genus Anastatica; species Anastatica hierochuntica. The sequence continues at coordinate 8,160 of OVAN01005762.1, read as the reverse complement.
CAGAAATTTCGAAAGGTAAGGACCAGGAACGCGTCTCTGCTTCGTCTGTTGGTTCGCTTTCTATGGACCAAATTCAGTCAAAATTACAAGCTCCGTCTGCTGGTTCACCTACTATGGACCAATCCCAGCCGAATTCTCACTCTCTACTCAAATCGGACCCAAAATCTGAACTTCAATGTTCAAAGGTGTCCATTGATGCTGTTAAGTTATGCAATGATGTTGAAGCTGGTACTTCCCTCAAAGCTAAGTCTCTGTCAAAATCAGGTTTAGGCAAATCTGACGAAGTCTCAAACCCAACCTGGAGGGATCTCTTCATTGGTTCTAAATGGAAAATGAAGAAAATGGATATATCATTCATATCAGATTCTGGGGAAATTTGTGTTAAAGTTCCTGATGAAGTATTACAAATAAACCAAGCTCACTGGGAATGTTTCATTTTGGGACAATTTCACGGTAATCTTTCTCCAAAGGGAACTCTCCATGTCATACTTAACGAAATCTAGAGCAACCGAATGCAAGACATCACAATCTCAAGAGTAGGGGAAAAGACTGTCTTTATACGCATCTCGAATGCGAACACAAGACACAAGGTCCTCAATCAAGGTATGTGGCTTATTGAGGGCCAAAAAATGTTTGTGGCTGCTTGGAAACCAGGTCCTACACCCAAGAGTCCTGAGCTTACGGAGGTCCCGGTCTGGTTGGAATTCAGATGACTTCCACCTCACTTGTTCTCTGACGAAGCCTTAGAACATGTTATTTCTCCTCTAAGAAACCCGGTCTGCCTTCACCCAGCAACTAAGAACTTAACCAACCTTGAAGTGGCCAAGGTTCTTACTATTATAAATCCCCTGGTGCCTCTTCCTGAGGTAACCAACGTTCATTTCGAGACAAAAGAGGCTCATCAAGTTCAGGTTTTGTGCCCATGGTTCCCACCAACTTGTGTACACTGTAAAGAAATGGGACATTTTGTACGGCGATGCCTATTAGCGCCCACCAAATGTTCTCAATGAAAATCAACGACGCACGAGCCGGAAAACTGTCCATGTCGTTTGAACAAGCTCCCAAAAGGAAAAAGTTCAGGTGATGAGAAGGAAAAAATGGATAATCCTAGAAGAAGACGCAATGAAAAGGAGAGAAAGGCAGAGAAGCTTGTCACAAAGTAAAGCATCCTGCTACCTCTGCTTCCTCAGGAAACCACTTAGTTGTTGATTTGAATGTTTATGGTAGCAGCTCCTCGCCTCCATCAAAACACCAGGGGGAATGTTCAACGAGCAAAACCTCAGAAGCACATCCCTCCTCATCAAACTTAACTTCCTTTTCTCACTCTCCCTTGTGCTCCTCGTCTTATGATTCTGAGCACTCATACCCCTCCTCCTTAGATCAGTCTTCAGATGATGACGAAGACTTTGAAGCTTAGAAATAGTTTACCATGGTATTGAATAAGAAGCAACGTCAGCAGCTTCGGGCCTCCTTGAGAAAGGGAGCTAAACCCAACTCTCTCTAATCTTATGAAAGGTGTACATACTTTTTGCTGGAACGTTCGTGGGTTCAACGATAGCGTTAAAAGAAGGAGCTTTTGGAATTGGTTTCGATCCAACAAACCCCTTTTTGGTTGTATAATCGAAACAAGGATAAAGTAGCATAAGGCTGCAAAGTATTTTGGGTCTAATTTTCCAGGATGGAACTTGGCTACAAACTATGAATTTGCTACTTTGGGAAGAATATGGGTGTTCTGAGATCCGTCTGTCAATATTATCATTCACTCAAAATTAGAACAAATGATTTCTTGTATGGTGCAGATGCCACGTAGTAAAGACAAGAAGTTTTTCTCCCTTGTGTATGCCGTAAACTGCATAATGGGAAGATAAAGATTGTGGAGTGAGCTAACATGTCTTGCAGGGGACCCATTACCCTCTTTCCTTCTCTGGCCTGTTCTGGGGGACTTCAATCAATCTTTAAACCCCGCCGACCATTCCGATGGTAGCACAAGAATTAAGAAAGGGATGTTGGAATTCAGAGACTGCTTAACAACGATTGGACTATCAAATCTCTCTGGTAGAGGAAACTTTCACAAATGGTGGAATAAGGAATTTGCTAACCCTGTCGCTAAGAAACTAGATCGCGTTCTCATAAATTATATATGGCTTCAGCAGTTCCCTGTCTCTTATGCATTCTTCAACGATCCAAATTTTTCGGATCGTTGTCCTTCTACAATTGTGTTGGCTGGAATGAATAAGACGAAAGGCCCCTTTATCTTCTCTCATCTTCTGCTTGGTATTGCAGACTTCAAAGAGCGTCTTCAAAATCTTTGGGGTAGCTTCTAGATCTCAGGTAACTCTCAGTTCATCATCTCCAAGAAACTTAAGCTGCTCAAGAAGCCCTTATAAGACCTCCACAAGGCTCACTTCTCTGACATTGAACAAAGAACATGTGAAGCTCATTCTCATCTATTTCATTTTCAAAGCTCTTTAATTGCCATTCCCTCTTTTCTTCGTTCTGAGGAAGACAAACATGCCTACAAACGCTGGTTGGAGTTGGCTAATGCTGAGGAAAAACTTATCTTCCAAAGAGAAAGTGTGAACTGGATAAAACTGGAAGACAAAAACTGTGCCTTCTTCCACAAGGCAATATATTCGCGTAGAGCTGCTAACCAAATCCACTCTTTCAAAAACGGTTCAGGCACGCTGCTGGATACAACTGATGACATCCAAGATCACTGTGTGGAATCCTATAAAGGCATCCTTGGAGGTGATTCTGATCATATAAACGTGAGTGGGCTGGAAGATATTTTAAGCACCTCTAATTTCAGATGTGATCCTCATTCTTTTGCTTACCTAGAAGCAGTTTGCTCTGAAGATGAAATAAAGAGAGAGATATTTGCTATGCAGGCTAATAAAACTCTAGGTCAGGGCTTCTATTATGCACAAACACCTAAGGAAACGAGAATATTCTCCTCTGATCGATAAGATTGCAGCTCGGTTCAACAATTAGTCCGTCAAAATTTTGTCTTTCGCAGGCCGTCTACAGCTTCTCTCCTTTGTCATTTATAGCTTGACAAACTTTTAGATGAGTGCTTTCATCCTTCCAATTGGCTGCATGAAGGAGATTGAGAAAATGTGCAACCCCTTTCTTTGGTCTGCTGATATAACCAAGAAACACGGTACGAGAATTACATAACGACTTGTTTGAAGAAATGTGAAGGAGGATTGGGGCTCAGAGATTTCAGGCTGTGGAATAACGCATTAAACAAGAAACTGGTATGGCTTTTATTCACTAACAACGGTTCTCTATGGGTAGCTTGGATGAAGGCTAATGTGCTCAAAGGGGAGGGCTAGTGGTTGGCTAAACCAGGATAGAATACATCTATGATATGCAGGTCCATCCTCTCCTTAAGGCCTCTCCTAAAACGCCTTATTGGTTGCTTGGTTCGTAATGGTCGAGATGCTCGTTTCTGGATGGATGACTGGACTGAATTGGGTCCTTTCATTTAAATTTCAAGCCCTGTAGGTCCCCTTAAATTCGATGTCCCATTGGAGGCGGCGGTTAAGCAAGCAACAACATATCATAAATGGCGGGTTTCTTCTCCATGAACCAGAAATATAAGGCTTCTGCAAATCAGAACCATGGTTTTGAACCAACCAATACCAACAGATGATAAGGGTAAAGACCGGTTTACATGGAGCAAATGAGGTGCAAGATCTCATCACTTTACCACCAAAGCCTCTTAGAATATGATAAGAAAACTACCTAAGCACTCTTTTTTGATGTGGACTGCCAGTCATAATCGTCTACCGGTTCGAGCTTCTCTCCATAGCTGGGGCTTGAGTTCCTCGCCTCTATGCGCCTTCTACAATTCAAACTCAAAGACAAGAGATCACGTATTTCTACATTGTCAATTTGTAGAGAAAATGTGGACCTTTATTATGAAATGGCTTGGACAACCACAAGCCATATTTGTCTCATGGGACACACTTCTCTCTTGGATGACAAGTAAGAGTCATGGACTCCCTAGTACTCTCAAAAAACTTGTGGCTCAAGCTTACTTATACATTCTCTGGAGGGAACATAACATACGACTACATGATGGTGACTCTTCTTCGGTGGAGTCGCTGTCACAGGTGCTCGACAGAGTAATAAGGGACATACTCCTTGCCATAAGACATCTCAATAGCTGTATTTAAGTAATTAGTCTTTTTTAGTTTCACTAGGTTTTTAGTTTTTTTGTCCTTTTGAAGGTCCATGTAAGACCCAAGTTCCTTTCGATAATATATTCACATACTTATAAAAAAAACAATATAAAATCAAAAGACTGTCACTTACTCTTGATAATATATGTTAGAAAAAGAGTGGAGATAAGATGAAATGGATGAAATAAGATTAGATGCAAACAAACTAAGATAAATGCAAGAACGATCCAAAGAACAAAGAAAAAGAAAAGCAAGAACGAGAAGTAAAGAGACATAAAATGTATTATAAAAAGAAATCATAAAAAGCGTTCACAAGTTTGTATTCGATCCAAATGCAATTAAAAACATCTATATAAATCTTAAAATATAAGAGAAAAAGGTTTAGGTAGTTAAGGTTCTTGGTAGCCAACAAATTGTATTTATAAGCCAAATTCCGGAACGGGTCGATCTAGGACATGTCAGAACATATCCAAAAAATTGTAGAAAATCTCATTCTAGGGATTGAGGAGAGAGACATATTGTCCTCCTAAATCAACACCAGCAAAGACTTTAGCTATGCGCAAGACATAGGAGGTTGCGTTGGAAATCTTTTTTGCCTCCTTAATCAACATCCAAACGATTTTCAACTATGCGTAGAATGTCAAAATAAGAGGTTGTTCTGGGAGATTTTTCAGAATTTCTAGATGAAACCAGAATAGTCTTCCGCCTTTTGTAGAACATAAAAATGGAAAGTTTCAATAAGAGGTTTTCGCGCCTCTCCAAACAACAGCATAATGAAATCAAAGTTTATTAGAAAAATATTAAAATGAAAGACGGTGTTGGACGGTTTATTGACCTTTCAAAATGACGTTTTCCATATTATTGCTTCCGCTTGACTTCTCTTACGATCATATGCATTTAATTTGTCTTCAAGTTTATGCTCTGTGCATCGCTCCATCATCTGCATTAAGGTAAAAATCTCTGAAATTATGTTAAAAGAATGAAATTTAAACAAAAAAAATTAAAAACTAGAATCTAAAACACTAAAAATATGCAATTAGCCACTAAATGACTTACTTGGACTCTAAATACGGATCAAAATAAACAAAAATGCATATTAAACATGTAAAATATTATTTTCATATTTTACGACGAATTAACAACAACCTTCAACTATACGCAGGACATAGGAGGTTGCATTGGAAGGCTTTCTAGCTTCCTCAATCAACATCCAAACAATCTTCAACTATACGTAGAATGTCAAAATGGGAGGTTGTTCTGGGAGGTTTGTCAACATTCTTAGATGAAATTAGAGTAGTCTTTCGCCTTTCATAAAACATCAAAATGGGAGGTTGTTAGAAGGAGTTTTTGAGCCTCCCAAAACAACATCATAATGAAATATGCATTTATGAGAGAAATATTAAAATGAGCAGCGGTGTTGGACGGTTTATTTTCCTTCCAAATTGATGTTTTCCATAATTTTGCTTTCCTTTGACTTCTTTTACGATCCATTCCACGTAATTCCTCTTCAAGATTAAGCTTTGTTCATCGCTCCATCATCTGCATTAAAGTTAAAATCCCTGAAATTATGTTAAAAATGCAATATAAATAATGAAATACAAACTAGAATCTAAAACACTAAAGTGATGCAATTAGGCATTAAATGACTTTCATGGACTCTAAATGCAAATCAAAAACACGTAAAAATGCATATAAAACATATAAAATATAATTTTCATATAGTTCGACGAATAAACAACAACCTTTAACTATACGTCGAAAACTTGTCGGAAATACAACAAAATTACAACATAATGTACTTTTGTTCTAACCGTACAAATCTAAAATGATGTTGACATTTTAAAGTTTAGGGTTTCAAAATATTATGAAGAATTAGCAACGAGTTGATATGATTCATCGTTTATTGGTTGGTATGTACGATGTCTTAACAATGACATGACACACTTCTTCGTTAATGTGTCGTAATAAACGACCAACTGATGAATATTACTAATTTTTTTATAAACCCAAAGTCAATGACAAATACAATATGGTATACACATATTTTTGTTCCAAAAGTTAGCATTGCAAAACATAGTTAATGGCAAACCTATTTTAATAAATACGAATAATTTGACAGGTAACTATGTGTTCAAGATATTATATAAAAAATTTATATTACCAAATTAGTGATCCATAGGTACATAAATTTGAAATTTGTGTTTCATTCTAGTTAAAATGTTTTTATTTCAAATATATATTTGCGATAGGCTTCAGGCTAATATGTTTATCTTTTTCAGGATTTGATTTAGGGTTTAGGATATAAATGCAATTTTCATCGTTTATTCGTCGTTATATAATGATGAATTAATGAGGAAATCATTGTTAATTCATCGTTATAATAACGATGAAATTATGAGGCACTTCGTAGCTAATTCATCGTTATATTTTCGCATTTATAAAAAATAAACCGTTAAAGACTTCCAAGTAGGTTTTACAAAGTAACAAAGTTTAAAAACAATATGTTATAAAGTTGTAAAGTAAAAAATATTTTTTAAAAAAGTTTCATACATCAAAGGTTTAAAACAATCGCTCGTACTTAATTAATTAATATGTTACAAAGATTTGAACATGTTTGTATTTACTTGTCATTGTCATGGGGATCTTCATCATCATCCAGAGAATCACTCCATCTTCGTCTGTAGGTTATGCTTTAGTGTTTTCAGTTAGATTATCAATTTCACAGTTTTGAGGATCAATTAGTAAAAAAGTCTTTGTACTTTGATCTGGTGCTGGAATATCAATAGATGTCTCATGTTAGAGGGCGAATTCCTCCCCTCGTACTATATGAACATGTAGAGCCACTTTAATTACGGATAGTTAGTTGATTCCAGTTGACTTCACAAAGGGATAAGGAATGAAATTAACTTGCTCCGCTTGTGTTGCAAGAACGAACGGCGTGAACTTGTTGTACTTTCATCCCTTATTAACATCAACGATGCCGAACTTATTGACCATGTACACCTCTTCCAACTTTATGATCAAATTAGTCACACTTAAAAAACACACATTTTAGCTGTAAAATATTTGGAAATTACACCTCCTTTATTTTTAGGATCCCATAGAATATGTGTCCCCTTATATGCATACATCATAGTTCACGCTTGTTCGGTCTCCCATACTCGTATGTATGGAATAAATGTCCCCTAGAGACAAACCCATCAGAAAACTTCGTGTCAGATATCACTCATTTTAATAACGCTAACTTTGCCGTTGGAGACAGTCTGGTAAGAATTGGCGCTTTTCCATCTCTAGCAATGTGCATTTCAGTCAATAGGGGGTGGAGCTCTTTTGAATGTATGAAATTTAGGAGCAAAATGTAATGACGTAAAGTGAGATGTCTCATCTGTTAAACTTCTTGCGAATATAGAACCCACTATTTTTTCAAGATTATCCGCTTTCTCTTTTAGATGTTTCATGAACCATTCAAAAAGGTGTATCTGATATGCTTAGGTTTTCACCCGAGATAATACTGCAAGCGACCAGATGTACGTTGTAGTGGTTCGGGATCGAATCCACAGAGACCAAAGAGTAGCACAAAAAATCAAAATCAAACAGCAGGCTAAGGCTAAAAAGATGTCTTTCAAGAGACGCAAATGTCGAAACTAAAGAGAGCAAATAAAACACAGCAAGCAAAAGAGGTTGTAAACAATTCAGAAAAGTGTTGGGCATCAGGTATTCTCAGGGAAACATTTCATTGTTGACTNAGGGAAACATTTCATTGTTGACTTAAACTACAAATTAGGGAAGAGGTTAAGAACCGTCTTGAACTCAAATTTTAATCTAGAACTGATCTACTTCCTTAGCATCAGTGCTCTATGCACTAGAAACCTTGAGACTAAATTCCGTTGACCCTCGATTTCTAGTCATGCATTACTAACAGTTTGATAGGTTCACAATTCACTTAAACATCAACTTCCATTCGCTTAAGAAG